>JAJKFI010024757.1:0-12960 GCA_029204185.1 Lerista edwardsae | reverse complement strand
ACTTCTGGGCCTCCTTTTTTTGGTTAATTACTCCCCCTCCTTTTTTTTGGTTAACGTTGAGGGAGGGGCGAGCAGAGGGGAAAAGCTCCTATGGCGGCTGCAGGCCACTGTCAAAGCTTTTGCCTGCTATCCTCTTCTTCCTTTTCTGCAAATAAAAACCTTTACTGCAAGACATTAACATTACTGTGTATACAATACAGCTTGACCCATTGAGCTAGAGAGGGTTCAATTAAACCATCATCCTGCCCAATACAGTTGGGCTGTGCCTGATAGAACATTCTTGTGAGCCTTGATAGGACTCTTGGGAGTTAATGATGTTATAATTATTTTGATGTTAGAAGCAGAGAAAGGCAGCCAACAAAGTGTTGCATGCCACCTTGTGGTATGAAGTGTATATTTGTTCCAAACCATAACAAGAGTAAACTCTATGAGACTATGTACAGTATGCATAATTTTCAAGTAGCAACTTAAGGGGGTGGGATTTTTCTCAGGAAAATAGTGAGAGGCAAAATTAACAGCAAGCACATACCCTGCGCTTTGCTCCTGATCTGGATGAGGATGTCCATGGCTGCTGTTTGCAGATGTTTAAAGAGGGCCAAGATGCATTCATGGATTTCTTACTCTTATCTAGTTTGACCTTAAACTCATGGCCAGCAATGGAAACACCATGAGTGCATGGGAATCATTTAGGAAGGAAAAAGTCCAAGTGTGATCACCTTCAGAGATGATGCTTGAACAATGTGCTCATTGTAGTAGTTTTCTAGATTGATGGCCATAGTCTTTTGCACTTAAATTTAACTCCCATTAATACTGTTGTTCAGGGAACATTTTCCCATTTATGGGCCCCATTCTTCTCCTTTCTGCTACTCTATCACTTTTACCAAATAAATTACACAAGACTGTTGTTTTCTTCCAGGGACAGGCAGTAATGTGTGCTACATGGAAGATATGAAGAATATCGAAATTGTAGAGGGAGATAATGGCCGAATGTGCATCAATACAGAATGGGGTGGATTTGGTGACAATGGCTGCATCGATAATCTCAGGACAAAATATGATAAAGAAGTTGATGAGGGGTCATTAAATCCTGGGAAACAGAGGTAAAACAGGTGTTTTTATAGCTGTTGTAATATGTTTGGACTAATGTAGTGTTCTAGAGGTACAACCTGAGTACTAGGTATTCAGAAATGCAATACAGGTGAGCCCTCTTTATCTGTGGGTTCAGAACCTGTGGATTTGACTCAGTGTAAGTTCCAAATTTGCACTGGAGGGCCCTGCCTGACTTCCCAATTGCGACCAGAAATGTGTTCTAGTCACGCCTGGGAGGCTTTCTGAGGTTCAGAGGGTCCACATAAAGCCTTATGAATGTAACAGGAAACAGTAGCATGGGTCACAGAACAGTACTCTTCCAGGGAAGGCAATGCCACTGGGGTTCCACCTCTCTCACTTGCTGCCACCCTTCCGAACTGGAGCTGGGCTCCGGTCGGGTCTGGAAGATGTTCTGAGGGCAGGGGAGGCTGAGCATTGCCTCCATGGGCCTCAGAAGGCCTAAAAGTCTTTGAGGGGGTGGGGCTAGACAATTACTTCCAGTTTCGCTGAAAAACTGGAAGTGATGTTTTAAGGCCTCATAAAGCCTTTTGAGGCCCTGGGACAACCTCCCTTAGAAGAAGAACTTCTGAGGCCTTAAAACATCAGTTCAGTTTTTCAGCAAAACCAGAAGTGATGTTTTATGGCCTTAGAAGGCCTTCTGAGGTCTGGGGAAGCTTCCCTGGGCCTCAGAATGCCTTCTAAGGCCTTTAAATGTCACTCCTGGCTTTACCGGAAAAAAACCAGAAGTGACCTCCTAAGGCTCCCTGAAGGCCTTAGAAAGCCTTCTGAGGCCTGGAGAGGCCATGTGCGGCATCCCTGGGCCTCAGAACACACTCTGGATGTGATCAGAGCCCAGCTCTGATCACATTTGGAGGGGATAGGGGGCTGCCCTGGAAGATGTGCCCCAGGGCAGCACACCCTCCAGCTATGCTACTGAGTAGAAGGTGCTTCTGGTTGCCTCCAGAGATCCTCTGATGACTCAGACCTGCAGATTTGCTTATCTGCAGGTTTTGGTATCTGCAAGAGAGTGTGGTGGGTCTGAAAATGGATCCTCCATGGATAACAAGGGGCAACTGTATCCTAGCAGGACTATTCTCCATAATTTGTGTTGACACCAAGGTTGGTAGAGTGCATAGCCATTAACACTTGCCACTTCCTTCAGGCAATAGAATGCCACTTGAGGCATTTCCAGGAGGTTCTAAGGGAGAACTATTCATGATAAAACCAGACCTTTGTCCTTAAATGTGAATTGCCTCTGAACACCTGTAAGTGGTGGTGTGAGTGTGTGTTGGGGAGGAATTCCAAGTGGTGGGCTTCAAAAAGGAGGGTCCTGAACCCCTTCCTCCATCTGTCATTTCTCCTCTGCAGTACTATCACCTAGTTATTTTCAGTCCCAGTTGGGCTCTTTATAGTCTTGGAGACCAGTTGATGGAGGAGTGCTAGGGGGGATGTTGATCACAGAGAAATGGTTCATGTGCTCCCCTGCATCACCAGTCATTTTTCTACCTTAAATTCACTACCACTGCACTGTTGTAGTGGAAGAAAGCGGAAGATCACCCAGAGGAGGCAGTGGATGGTGCTGACAGTGGCCCTTGGTTCAAGAAACGCAGGATTAACACCAGGGGGGGGTAGCAGAAGCTGGGCTGCACAGCTGCAGCCATTTAGGAGCTTGTAGCAGGGATATAAGGAGCACCTGGAGGAAGGAGAAGCTGTGGGTTGTAGTTGTGGAGAGAGTGGTGGAAGGAGTGGAGGTTTTGCTGACATATCGGACTGAACTACTGGCTTGACAAACGACTATTGGACTGAGGACTGGCCATTATTGAAGGACACCTGCTCTGAAGCTCCAGGAGGAGACCTGTGGCCTACAGGCAAGCCACTGGGTGGGGCGAGCTCTCTGTTGGTGCTGGGGTCCGGTAGTTTGTAGATATTGCCAGGACTGTCTGTATTTGGGTGACTAAGTAGCCTAAGCAGGCATAGCATTTGGGAGGAAAGTTTGGAGCAGGGCCTTTGGCAAGACAACTGTTCTACAGGCATTTCTGGTGTGTAGTTCTGCTCTATTCAATTATTCTCAGTGAACATGTACAGTCCATGTCCTTGGAAATATTTGAGATACAGTATATGGTTATATTTTCATTATATTGACTATGATATTGGATGTTTTTGTCCATTAGCCACTGTAAGTTTGGTGTGTGTTGTTCTTTTTTTTAAGAGAACTGTATTAAATCTAATCTAATGGCCTAGGCCCTGTTTAAAAGGATGCATATTGCAGAACCAACTAGAGGTTCAATGCTGCTCCAAACCAAATACTTTTCCTTTGTTTATAGATATGAAAAAATGACCAGTGGAATGTATTTGGGTGAAATAGTGAGACAGGTCTTGATAGACTTGACCAAGCAAGGACTTCTCTTCAGGGGTCAGATTTCAGAATCGCTGAGGACAAGAGGGATATTTGAAACCAAATTTCTGTCTCAGATTGAAAGGTAAAATGATTGGTTGTATTTCTGATGTGTGCTTGCCCCACTTCCTGCCACTTCTGTATATATACTGTCCACCTTACAAGGCAGTTGAGGGGGTGAATGTGTGAAGGACTGTAAAATACTTGAAACCCCATAAGAAAATAGTAGGATCAGAAAATACCCGTAAGTATTATTGGATCGTATCAGCAATTCAATCCCAACACTCCCTTAAAGGGTTTTTTGGAGGGGAGGTGTTCACACCTATCTATGCAAATAGCAGTAGTTTAGAGCGCAATCCTAAATTGGAGTTAGGCCGGCATAAACTAAGACAGCAAAGTTTGGCCAGTGGGCCACCATAAAGTTTGTTTGGAGTCAGGGAGGATGACTCAAGTCTCCGAGAGTGGTCCAAACATACTTTACGGTGTCCCTTGTTCTGGCCAAACTTTGCGGGCTTAGTTTATGTCGGCCTAACTTAGTTTAGGATTGCACCCTTAATCTTAAACTGGCTCAAACATAAGGTTCTATCAGTGAGATAGAAGTGGTACCATAAGCTTTAGCAGTTGTCTCTCCCCCCCCCCAAGTTAAACTATGTGTTCAGAATGCTGTCAAGGGAGGTGAGAATAGGGCTTCATTTCTAAAAAGAGAAATGCCACTTAGGTCATACCTTTGCCATCTGCCCTGGAAGAAAGTCCTGCTTCTTAATTCTGTACGTGTGTAGTATGGCTGTGGTTGCTTAATGGTGAGGCTGTTCTGCTCTATAAAACCGGTTATGTAAAGATGAAACATGCCACAGGTGGCAGGGGTTAGTGCTAACTGGGTGTGTCTAAGGCAACGACAAGAGATTCCTCCACCCTTACATCTGTGGTACCTTCAGCTCCTTCTGCCAAGAACAACATCCTAATCATACATGTTTGTTGTATTTTGGATGAGCGCAGCGACCGGCTTGCCCTGCTTCAAGTGAGAAGAATCCTGCAGCAGCTTGGACTTGATAGCACTTGTGATGACAGTATTGTTGTCAAGGAGGTGTGTGGCTCTGTTTCTAAGAGAGCAGCCCAACTGTGTGGTGCAGGACTGGCTGCTATAGTCGAGAAGATCCGCGACAACAGAAATCTTGAGCACCTGAAGACTACTGTTGGTGTGGATGGCACCTTATATAAACTTCATCCACAGTAAGTACTTGGCGGCACTGTTTTTCCTTTCTTGTATTTACATTTTTCGGGGAAGAGGAATAGAATGTTTATTTAGGGATTTACAGTAATACCTTCCATGACATAGGGGATGTGTTACTGGAAAGGTGAAACAGTGCTGTGAGAGACATTGTCATGATGAGGCAGGAAACTGGCACTGATTTGCTCCATGCTACCCAGAATGCAATGCTTTCATTGACTACAATAGCTGTCAATCACACTGGGGCAAAGCATGCTGTAATTAACTAGCACTAAAGTAAACAGTGTTAGGCAGTGTATTGCTGCAGTTGACAGGAATAATGTGTGGAAACCAAGACATTACCATTCATTGAAACAGTTAACCTATTATGCTTGTTAGCATTGAACATAAAGCTAAATTGCTGAAGAAAAATCTGCTTTCAATGGTATTTATTATTTTGTGCCTGCCTTATAATGCCAAGACATTAGTCAGTAGACACTAGACATTAATGTCAGACTAAATAGTCTGTATGCTATATGCTGTATACTAATACTGTATAACCCCACTTCTCCTAACAATGGGCATTTTTAGGGCCCAAACCTATCCAACTTTCCAGCACCAATGCAGCTCTGGGGTAAGGAGAAAAAATGTTCCCTTATCCTTAGGAGGCCTCTGTAACTGCCCCACCAAGTCAGGATGCAGTGCACACCACACTGGTGCAGCTGCATCGGCACTGGAATGTTTGCTAGGATTGGGCCCTTAATGGGTTTAAGTGGCAGCTTATAAAACATTGACTACATCACAGTTTGGCTTCTTTTTTGTTTTGAATATTAGTTTTTCTCGGATCTTACAAGAAACAGTAAAAGAACTGGCACCTCAGTGCAATGTGACGTTCATGTTATCTGAAGATGGGAGTGGAAAAGGAGCTGCCTTAATTACTGCTGTTGCAAAACGAATGCATAATGTTGCTGAAGACAAATAATCATACAGCCATATGTGCATGTGGGAGAGATCTTTTGTGAAAGATCTGGTAAAAACCTGAGGTGGTAGACATTATAAAGTGGTCCTAATGACCAGAACTCCAGTGGTGACTAGCTGTCTTAGCAGAAAGAAGTTTTCCCCCCAAAAAACTGATATGTTTGGTCAGTCTGATTGTAGGTTGTTCTAAGTTCCATGTTTTGATATGAGATATACTTGATATTTCTGTGCTGTGTCTAACACTGTTCATAATGCAGAACAGTCAAGCCTCAAAACTATTTTTTCAAAAATCTGGCCCTTTAAATATATTTATATAATCTCCATTTTCTCATTCCGTACATTTCTCATTTATTTTAAATGGCCCTTGTACTGTGTTTGTTGTTGTAACTTGGATAACTGACGTATGTGTGATGTTCTGTGTAGTCCTTCACTGAGTATTTTTTTTAAAGAAAACAAAATTACTGATGTGCAAAATGAAATAAATTAATCTTCTTTTTCCAAGAAAATTTACTCTTTAGTGAATTGTTTTTTATATCTTTGTTTCATTTGTATATGTTGCTGTTGATGCTGTTCTTAATATGTCTACGCCATAGTAAATGCCATGTTTGGTAACATAGATATATGGTAGACAAAAAGCAGATACATTCTAATTAATATAACTTCATGGAGTTTGTGCATTCTCATGAAAACAAAACAGTTTAGGGCTTTTTCAGCCCAATCCTAAGCCCCAGCAGTGCCCAGAGGAACGGTGGCACCAAAACAGCTGCCACTGTATCCAATGGGGCCAGGGCCTCCTAAGGGTTACCCCATCTAAAACCCCAGCAGCCCCAATGGGTCTCCCCAGATATGCCCCTGCTATTGAGCCATGTTCTACCTCAAAGCATTGCAATGTTTTGTGTGTGAGAATTGGGTATGCATTGATGGTCACTGTGGTGGGCTGTTAAACATGGCGAGGAGTTGGTATACATTGATTCACTTCACATGTCATTTGATTTTTCTCCTGTAGTCCATAGAAGCTTTTGCAGAAATGAAAGGTGCTACAAGACTCTTTTTTATTTTCTCTGTCCCTGCAGACTTTATGTGGTAACATGGAGAAATGGTCTGAGCGTTTTTGTTCAGTGACCTACCACCTGGTAAGAGCCACTACATGGAATGAATTAAGCTTTAAGATGGCATTCACATCTGTATCATAGCCATTGTTCCTAAGAATAACAAACCTCACAGAGATCCTCAAAGAGATCCTGTTAAAATCTCCAGGATTTCTTTCAGTAGTTACCAGGAGATTGATGCTGATTATTTGGAGACTGCAAGCCTATCCTGAAAGGCTGGCAGGACGATTATCCCCCAAAGCTAAATATTTGTAACATTTTAGGAGGTTATAAGGAAAACAGAAGTTCTACAAGTTCCATTTTTTTTCAAAACTAATATAGTGGGAAGGAAAACTATACTTGATGAAGGCAGCCTGGCTTTGGAGATCTTAAAGGAATGGAAGTGCCACATTAACTCAGACTCCACAAAAGGAAAGAAGGAGTGTTTTCAAACGGAAAGCCCTGCTGGATTAGAGGAAAAGTCCAGCTAGTCCAGTATCTTCCTTCCCACAGTGTTTAGGCAAAGGCCTCTGGAAAACCCATAAGAGGTTTTGCCATATTCTGGTTGTTTTTTCCCCCAGCAGTTGTTTCCCCCCCCCTTGTTCTGATATTACGAAAGGGAAAAGAACATCCCTTTATCCACTTTATCCATCCCATGCATAATTTTATATGACTCCCACCTTCAGATGCCTTTTTTTCTAGCCTGAAGAGCACCAAATACTGTAGCCTTTCCTCATAAGGGAGGTACCCCAGCCCAGTAATTATTTTGGTCACTTTCTTCTGCACCTTCTCTAATCTTTTAGATTAGATTCTCTAATCTAATCCTTCCCTATATCTTTTTTGAGATGTGGCGACCAGAACTGTGCACAGTACAGTAAGATGTGGCCTTACCATTGATTTGTACAGTTGCATAATAATATTGGCCGTTTTATTCTCAACCCTTTTTTACAATTATCCCAAGCATGAAATTGGCCTTCTTCACTACTGCTGCTGCACACTGGATCAACACGTTCACTAGCACCCTAAGATCTCTCTCCTTATCCTCTGCAGAAAGCTCAGAACCCATTAGTCTATTTGTGTTGATTTTTTTGCCCCAGTGTTTTTTGTAAAGTGATTTTTTTGCATCACTTTACACTTATCTACATTGAAACGCATCTGCCATTTTGCTGCCATTCTCCCAATTTGGAGAGATACTTGATTCCTCTGGGATCAATCAATCATATTTATATGCTGCTTTTCAATAAAGGTTCACAGGTAAAAAAATAATTATGAAATGGCTCCCTGTCCCAAAAGCGCTCATAATCTAAAGAAAAAAAAGGCAGAACACCTCCAGCAACAGTCACTAGAAAAGACACTGTGCTGGTTTGAAAAGAACAGTTACTCTCCCCCTGCTCAATGTAAGAGGAACACCACTTGAAAAAGTGCCTCTTGCCCAGTTAGCAGGGGTTCAATTTTCACAATCCCTTCTGTTTTTCACCACCCAGAAAGACTAGCCAATTGCTACGAAGTAATTGGGACAAGGACCACTATTAGCCACTATAGAGTAGCCACTATTCTCTTCTCACTTGTTCAACAAGCAGGGCAAGTATGAAAAGGATGGAGCAGTGGCTGCAGAGTGCAAGGCATCCTTTGCCACCTTAACTACTCCACCACTTGAAGTAAGTTATTCAATCCACCGCATGGGTAGACCACTGCTGGCTATACATTGTATGAAGAAGTATTTCCTTTTGCATGCCCCAAAATTTACATTGGAATTTTCTAAATTTCTCATATTTAGAGAGGGAGTAAAACTTATTAATAGGCACAATCCTAACCAACTTTCCAGCACTGGCATAGCTGTGCCAATGGGGCATGTGCTGCATCCTGCAATGGAGTAGTAGTCATGGAGGCCTTCTCAAAGTAAGGGAATGTTTGTTCCCTCACCTTGGAGCTGCATTGCCCTTACCCTGGTGTTGGAAAGTTGGTTAGGATTGTGCCCTGAGAAATAACCCAACTTATTGCTGTATTCTCAGGAAAGCAGTAGGCTTTGGCATCATAATGATAGCACTTCCAACTGTGACATCATTTCCGGTGGGTCCCGGACAGATGGTCATTCTAAAACATGAATCCCAATGCTAAAAAGTTTGAGAACCACTGCCCTAAGCTAACACCAAAGGGAAGATCTCTAGAAACCACCATGAATGTACTCTAAGGACTTTGTTGTCATCTGGCTGCTTGTACATAAATTACTTCTGAATTTCTTTCAGTTACTTCATAGGATTCATCAGGTTGTCTCACTGAGGGTGCAATCTCAGACTGGCACAAGGGACTTGTGCTGGCCCAGGAGTGTTGCAAATGTGCCATAAAGCATGTTAGCACCACCGTCGGAGTCAGGGAGGCTTTACAGTGTGTTTGTGACACTCCTTGGCCGACAGAAGGGAATTGTGCCAGCCTAACTCCAGGTTAGGATTGCACCCTCATATGTGTTGTGCGCATTTGTGGAATTGCACTGACAGCCCAGTGTTCAGTATATGCTATAGAAATCAGTGGGGTTTTTTTTTGGTGTTTGGGGGGTGGTTTTTTTTAGTATTATCAAATTTCTAGACTTTGTGGCTGCTGTGAAGAGATTGAACACTGTGGGCGAGACTTCAGGTGTTCAGCAGATGAAGTTTAGAACACAGTATACCAGGAACTTCTCCTGCACAATTCCCATTCAGCCTCCAAGTGACTGTGTCTTTTGTGTTCAGTTCCTCGTCCCAGCTCCATGCTGCTATTATGGTCCTGATCTCCAGCTTCCGTACTTTTGCATGCTCCACCAATGCCACTGATGACTGATATACTATTATTGTACTACATTTTTAAAAAAATGAAAAAATCTTAACTCTTGACACTAAAATACATTCTGAACAATAAGTCAATATTTCTACATTTAATTATTTACTTTACTGAGCATAACTTTTATATGACAATGTGATTTCATTTCAACAGTGTTCCTGGAATAAAAAGAAGGCACTCTATAAATTCTAGCTCATAATTCCTTTCAAACTTTGGGAGATGCTGCAACAACTAATCTGCTTGAAAACAATAACAAAGTGTTTATGGATGTACAGTATATGAAAAGTCACTCTATGGAATAAGGGTAACAGATGCAAGTGAAAAATAAATGAGAATATCATCCAAGTGTGTTTCATCACATTTCATTTTATGAGATTTTTAAAAGTTATTTTTAGTTCTAAATTCAACTGTTCCCTTTTAATATCACTCCACACTTGCATTTTCAGAATGGCTTTTGCAATTCATGCTATGTGGTACCCAGCTCTGCTACTGCATGCCAAAGCACAGCCACAGAACAATGAGAAGGCCTGGCACATGCCATCTGCAGCATGCAGTTTTGCTAAACTGGCTTTCTGAGCCACACTTAATGGGTTATGAACCACCACACGCTTGTGATCAAACAACCCTGAAGGGTAAGCGGCAGCAGCAAAGGTACAGATTTTCTAAAACTATAAGGATGGAGTAAAAAGGCAGCGTGTTGTGCATAAGAGCAAAATGTTGAGTTTTGTAACACACTTTCACCTGGAAGCAGTTTGTTTGGCTACTGTTCAGAATACTTTGTAAAATTAACTGGCGACTCCAAGAACATAATGAATGCTTGAAATGTCCTATTTCTTTTGTACTAAATAAACCTGAAGGTTGCTGAGCTTCAAATAGTGTTTATAATTTCTCAACTCCCCAAATATGGCTGTGAGTAATGTCAATGGTGGAGTAATACAGGTAACTAAACCTAGGCTCACTAGGAGAAATGTTAGATCATTTTCCTATAAGTAACTTGAATCACTTTTAGATTCCTCTCCCAAACATTTAAATATGCACAATGTCCAGTCCACAGTGCGTATAAGGAATCTTTATATAAGGTAAAGGAATCTTTATATAAGGAATCTTTATATAAGGTAAAGGTTTCCCCAAGACTGAATGGTCTAGTCGTGACCGACTGTAGGGGGCGGTGCTCATCTCCATTTCTAAGCCAAAGAGCCGGTGTTTATCTGAGGACAAGTTTCCGTGGTCATGTAGACGACAATGACTATAAGCCAAGGCGCACGGAACATCATTAACTTCCTGCCGAAGTGGTACCTATTTATCTGCTTTTGAACTGCTAGGTTGGCAGGAGCTGGGACAAGCGACAGGAGCTCACTCTGTCGCGTGGTCTTGAACTGCCAACCTTCCAGTCAGCAAGTTCAGCAACAGCGGTTTAACTTGCAGCAGCACCATGTCCCCAATCTTTACATATGAACAGGCTAAAAACTAGTGCGCACTTACCTATTATTGACCCCGTTGGCTGAGTTGGTGTGATGCATGGATATTTAGAACTGATGAGTTTGAAGGCATCAGTAATAAAATACTCTGTGAAGGAATTTAAAAAAAAATTAGTTTAGGAGAAAAAACATATAGTAAGGATAGGCACAGATTATGTGTTCTTGGCAGGAATAGACAAAGGAGTTCCAAAATGAGTCTGTAATCCAGGGAACTAAGGGAGCAGAGAGGTCAAAGAAGTGCTGCAGCAAATGTGAAAGAATACAACTGACAACCAAGAAGGTTATCTATGCATTTTTCTTTTGAAGATGAAGTGCCTATTTCAACATCTATAAACATAGCATGATATATGATAGAGATATCATGCAGATAGCTCTGTCTAGGTAGTCGTATATATCTAGAATGATAGCAATCTAGAGATCAGACTCTCTGATCAGTGGGTAGGAGCTGTGAGTTTACAGTATTGTTTCCTAGACGGCACTCTTTCTGTAAGTGACTTAAATTTATGGATCTCATTTCCAAGAAAGTGGCTGCTGCTTTTCAAATAAAGCTATGCGGGAGGAGTACAACACATTTCTATCAAATTTATTCACCAATGACATTCCTAAAATGACATTTTGTTGCTTTCAAGTTTGTTTCAGAGCTCCATTGTGTCCCTAAAGCCCAGGCAGTTAGTCTAAAATTTAAATAATTGCACGGTCATTAAATTTTATACAAAAAAGGAATTGACTCTAAAACCAGCTGCTATGTTATCATGATTTAGAGCAAAAGCAAAGCCTCCATTCATTGCAGCAAAATTACATTGTTGGAGAACACAAGTCACATTTTTTTTTCTGTTTTTGTGCCTGAAAGATTAAAAAGAATCTTATGAAACAAATAAGTTTTAATTCAGCAAAGTAGATGGAGTGTACGGTAAGTTGTAACCAACAAGGTTTTGCTCTTTTGCTGTGGCGTGAAACTAGAAGTGGTTTACAGCTGCATATTCTGCACTGTCAGTTTTGCATCATCCAGTTAAATACCAAGATGTTGTCACTATGAAACATTGAGCATGGCAACTCAGAAAACAACTTAATGATGCTTAGCATGCTTTAGGAGGAGGTGCTTTTGGTTCAAACAGACTTTACTGTCTTTCTTACAGCGACCAAGATGCAATGTTGGTAAGGGGCCAGGCCTTCACTCAGGATCCTTCAGGATGATGCTCATCAATTTACAGTAATGAAGGTACTTGTTCTATCATATAGGATAAACCTCAGATCTTAAACAAAATTATCATTTCTGTTAGCCTCTATGTAAATGATGTTGTTGTTGCAGTTTCACACTACAGACTCCAGAACTAGCTGAAACTGGCATTCCGTCTCATCGTCTTCAAATCAGATAGAGCACCTGTGTGTCCTTGGGTGTTCGGCTTCCCAGCTTGTTAGTGCAACCTGCTACACAGTAGCTGCACTCCCTTCAGATAGTGTAACATAAGCAAGCAATGTTTCACACGGGAAATGCTAGCTAGCAGTCACCCACTCTCTCATGAGATCATGATGTTCAAAGGGGCACCCCATTGGCTAACATGGGGCACAAGGGTCTTCAGGTATCCACCTACCAGATATACCCTAACTGCACTCTTTGTTCCACTCCGTGTAACTCTGTGTGCCTGAGTCTGCAACTGAGACTGCAATTGCAACAGAAATGTAACTACATGCGCTGAAACGCCGCTTGTACGCGGCAAGCTTTCGCCGGCTTTCTGCTGACCGGCAAATAGAACTTCTCACCTTCTTACTATCGCTACTTGTAACCAATAAAAGCCTTTGTTATTGAAATGTAGCGATCGCTTCAATTCCTTCGCTCCGATCGCGCTAGGCAAGCGCTGAATGGGTCCACAAGCCCCCAACTCTGCTACAACACTTCAAAACAAACAACAG
>JAJKFI010024756.1:0-12956 GCA_029204185.1 Lerista edwardsae | reverse complement strand
ACTTCTGGGCCTCCTTTTTTTGGTTAATTACTCCCCCTCCTTTTTTTGGTTAACGTTGAGGGAGGGGCGAGCAGAGGGGAAAAGCTCCTATGGCGGCTGCAGGCCACTGTCAAAGCTTTTGCCTGCTATCCTCTTCTTCCTTTTCTGCAAATAAAAACCTTTACTGCAAGACATTAACATTACTGTGTATACAATACAGCTTGACCCATTGAGCTAGAGAGGGTTCAATTAAACCATCATCCTGCCCAATACAGTTGGGCTGTGCCTGATAGAACATTCTTGTGAGCCTTGATAGGACTCTTGGGAGTTAATGATGTTATAATTATTTTGATGTTAGAAGCAGAGAAAGGCAGCCAACAAAGTGTTGCATGCCACCTTGTGGTATGAAGTGTATATTTGTTCCAAACCATAACAAGAGTAAACTCTATGAGACTATGTACAGTATGCATAATTTTCAAGTAGCAACTTAAGGGGGTGGGATTTTTCTCAGGAAAATAGTGAGAGGCAAAATTAACAGCAAGCACATACCCTGCGCTTTGCTCCTGATCTGGATGAGGATGTCCATGGCTGCTGTTTGCAGATGTTTAAAGAGGGCCAAGATGCATTCATGGATTTCTTACTCTTATCTAGTTTGACCTTAAACTCATGGCCAGCAATGGAAACACCATGAGTGCATGGGAATCATTTAGGAAGGAAAAAGTCCAAGTGTGATCACCTTCAGAGATGATGCTTGAACAATGTGCTCATTGTAGTAGTTTTCTAGATTGATGGCCATAGTCTTTTGCACTTAAATTTAACTCCCATTAATACTGTTGTTCAGGGAACATTTTCCCATTTATGGGCCCCATTCTTCTCCTTTCTGCTACTCTATCACTTTTACCAAATAAATTACACAAGACTGTTGTTTTCTTCCAGGGACAGGCAGTAATGTGTGCTACATGGAAGATATGAAGAATATCGAAATTGTAGAGGGAGATAATGGCCGAATGTGCATCAATACAGAATGGGGTGGATTTGGTGACAATGGCTGCATCGATAATCTCAGGACAAAATATGATAAAGAAGTTGATGAGGGGTCATTAAATCCTGGGAAACAGAGGTAAAACAGGTGTTTTTATAGCTGTTGTAATATGTTTGGACTAATGTAGTGTTCTAGAGGTACAACCTGAGTACTAGGTATTCAGAAATGCAATACAGGTGAGCCCTCTTTATCTGTGGGTTCAGAACCTGTGGATTTGACTCAGTGTAAGTTCCAAATTTGCACTGGAGGGCCCTGCCTGACTTCCCAATTGCGACCAGAAATGTGTTCTAGTCACGCCTGGGAGGCTTTCTGAGGTTCAGAGGGTCCACATAAAGCCTTATGAATGTAACAGGAAACAGTAGCATGGGTCACAGAACAGTACTCTTCCAGGGAAGGCAATGCCACTGGGGTTCCACCTCTCTCACTTGCTGCCACCCTTCCGAACTGGAGCTGGGCTCCGGTCGGGTCTGGAAGATGTTCTGAGGGCAGGGGAGGCTGAGCATTGCCTCCATGGGCCTCAGAAGGCCTAAAAGTCTTTGAGGGGGTGGGGCTAGACAATTACTTCCAGTTTCGCTGAAAAACTGGAAGTGATGTTTTAAGGCCTCATAAAGCCTTTTGAGGCCCTGGGACAACCTCCCTTAGAAGAAGAACTTCTGAGGCCTTAAAACATCAGTTCAGTTTTTCAGCAAAACCAGAAGTGATGTTTTATGGCCTTAGAAGGCCTTCTGAGGTCTGGGGAAGCTTCCCTGGGCCTCAGAATGCCTTCTAAGGCCTTTAAATGTCACTCCTGGCTTTACCGGAAAAAAACCAGAAGTGACCTCCTAAGGCTCCCTGAAGGCCTTAGAAAGCCTTCTGAGGCCTGGAGAGGCCATGTGCGGCATCCCTGGGCCTCAGAACACACTCTGGATGTGATCAGAGCCCAGCTCTGATCACATTTGGAGGGGATAGGGGGCTGCCCTGGAAGATGTGCCCCAGGGCAGCACACCCTCCAGCTATGCTACTGAGTAGAAGGTGCTTCTGGTTGCCTCCAGAGATCCTCTGATGACTCAGACCTGCAGATTTGCTTATCTGCAGGTTTTGGTATCTGCAAGAGAGTGTGGTGGGTCTGAAAATGGATCCTCCATGGATAACAAGGGGCAACTGTATCCTAGCAGGACTATTCTCCATAATTTGTGTTGACACCAAGGTTGGTAGAGTGCATAGCCATTAACACTTGCCACTTCCTTCAGGCAATAGAATGCCACTTGAGGCATTTCCAGGAGGTTCTAAGGGAGAACTATTCATGATAAAACCAGACCTTTGTCCTTAAATGTGAATTGCCTCTGAACACCTGTAAGTGGTGGTGTGAGTGTGTGTTGGGGAGGAATTCCAAGTGGTGGGCTTCAAAAAGGAGGGTCCTGAACCCCTTCCTCCATCTGTCATTTCTCCTCTGCAGTACTATCACCTAGTTATTTTCAGTCCCAGTTGGGCTCTTTATAGTCTTGGAGACCAGTTGATGGAGGAGTGCTAGGGGGGATGTTGATCACAGAGAAATGGTTCATGTGCTCCCCTGCATCACCAGTCATTTTTCTACCTTAAATTCACTACCACTGCACTGTTGTAGTGGAAGAAAGCGGAAGATCACCCAGAGGAGGCAGTGGATGGTGCTGACAGTGGCCCTTGGTTCAAGAAACGCAGGATTAACACCAGGGGGGGTAGCAGAAGCTGGGCTGCACAGCTGCAGCCATTTAGGAGCTTGTAGCAGGGATATAAGGAGCACCTGGAGGAAGGAGAAGCTGTGGGTTGTAGTTGTGGAGAGAGTGGTGGAAGGAGTGGAGGTTTTGCTGACATATCGGACTGAACTACTGGCTTGACAAACGACTATTGGACTGAGGACTGGCCATTATTGAAGGACACCTGCTCTGAAGCTCCAGGAGGAGACCTGTGGCCTACAGGCAAGCCACTGGGTGGGGCGAGCTCTCTGTTGGTGCTGGGGTCCGGTAGTTTGTAGATATTGCCAGGACTGTCTGTATTTGGGTGACTAAGTAGCCTAAGCAGGCATAGCATTTGGGAGGAAAGTTTGGAGCAGGGCCTTTGGCAAGACAACTGTTCTACAGGCATTTCTGGTGTGTAGTTCTGCTCTATTCAATTATTCTCAGTGAACATGTACAGTCCATGTCCTTGGAAATATTTGAGATACAGTATATGGTTATATTTTCATTATATTGACTATGATATTGGATGTTTTTGTCCATTAGCCACTGTAAGTTTGGTGTGTGTTGTTCTTTTTTTTAAGAGAACTGTATTAAATCTAATCTAATGGCCTAGGCCCTGTTTAAAAGGATGCATATTGCAGAACCAACTAGAGGTTCAATGCTGCTCCAAACCAAATACTTTTCCTTTGTTTATAGATATGAAAAAATGACCAGTGGAATGTATTTGGGTGAAATAGTGAGACAGGTCTTGATAGACTTGACCAAGCAAGGACTTCTCTTCAGGGGTCAGATTTCAGAATCGCTGAGGACAAGAGGGATATTTGAAACCAAATTTCTGTCTCAGATTGAAAGGTAAAATGATTGGTTGTATTTCTGATGTGTGCTTGCCCCACTTCCTGCCACTTCTGTATATATACTGTCCACCTTACAAGGCAGTTGAGGGGGTGAATGTGTGAAGGACTGTAAAATACTTGAAACCCCATAAGAAAATAGTAGGATCAGAAAATACCCGTAAGTATTATTGGATCGTATCAGCAATTCAATCCCAACACTCCCTTAAAGGGTTTTTTGGAGGGGAGGTGTTCACACCTATCTATGCAAATAGCAGTAGTTTAGAGCGCAATCCTAAATTGGAGTTAGGCCGGCATAAACTAAGACAGCAAAGTTTGGCCAGTGGGCCACCATAAAGTTTGTTTGGAGTCAGGGAGGATGACTCAAGTCTCCGAGAGTGGTCCAAACATACTTTACGGTGTCCCTTGTTCTGGCCAAACTTTGCGGGCTTAGTTTATGTCGGCCTAACTTAGTTTAGGATTGCACCCTTAATCTTAAACTGGCTCAAACATAAGGTTCTATCAGTGAGATAGAAGTGGTACCATAAGCTTTAGCAGTTGTCTCTCCCCCCCCCAAGTTAAACTATGTGTTCAGAATGCTGTCAAGGGAGGTGAGAATAGGGCTTCATTTCTAAAAAGAGAAATGCCACTTAGGTCATACCTTTGCCATCTGCCCTGGAAGAAAGTCCTGCTTCTTAATTCTGTACGTGTGTAGTATGGCTGTGGTTGCTTAATGGTGAGGCTGTTCTGCTCTATAAAACCGGTTATGTAAAGATGAAACATGCCACAGGTGGCAGGGGTTAGTGCTAACTGGGTGTGTCTAAGGCAACGACAAGAGATTCCTCCACCCTTACATCTGTGGTACCTTCAGCTCCTTCTGCCAAGAACAACATCCTAATCATACATGTTTGTTGTATTTTGGATGAGCGCAGCGACCGGCTTGCCCTGCTTCAAGTGAGAAGAATCCTGCAGCAGCTTGGACTTGATAGCACTTGTGATGACAGTATTGTTGTCAAGGAGGTGTGTGGCTCTGTTTCTAAGAGAGCAGCCCAACTGTGTGGTGCAGGACTGGCTGCTATAGTCGAGAAGATCCGCGACAACAGAAATCTTGAGCACCTGAAGACTACTGTTGGTGTGGATGGCACCTTATATAAACTTCATCCACAGTAAGTACTTGGCGGCACTGTTTTTCCTTTCTTGTATTTACATTTTTCGGGGAAGAGGAATAGAATGTTTATTTAGGGATTTACAGTAATACCTTCCATGACATAGGGGATGTGTTACTGGAAAGGTGAAACAGTGCTGTGAGAGACATTGTCATGATGAGGCAGGAAACTGGCACTGATTTGCTCCATGCTACCCAGAATGCAATGCTTTCATTGACTACAATAGCTGTCAATCACACTGGGGCAAAGCATGCTGTAATTAACTAGCACTAAAGTAAACAGTGTTAGGCAGTGTATTGCTGCAGTTGACAGGAATAATGTGTGGAAACCAAGACATTACCATTCATTGAAACAGTTAACCTATTATGCTTGTTAGCATTGAACATAAAGCTAAATTGCTGAAGAAAAATCTGCTTTCAATGGTATTTATTATTTTGTGCCTGCCTTATAATGCCAAGACATTAGTCAGTAGACACTAGACATTAATGTCAGACTAAATAGTCTGTATGCTATATGCTGTATACTAATACTGTATAACCCCACTTCTCCTAACAATGGGCATTTTTAGGGCCCAAACCTATCCAACTTTCCAGCACCAATGCAGCTCTGGGGTAAGGAGAAAAAATGTTCCCTTATCCTTAGGAGGCCTCTGTAACTGCCCCACCAAGTCAGGATGCAGTGCACACCACACTGGTGCAGCTGCATCGGCACTGGAATGTTTGCTAGGATTGGGCCCTTAATGGGTTTAAGTGGCAGCTTATAAAACATTGACTACATCACAGTTTGGCTTCTTTTTTGTTTTGAATATTAGTTTTTCTCGGATCTTACAAGAAACAGTAAAAGAACTGGCACCTCAGTGCAATGTGACGTTCATGTTATCTGAAGATGGGAGTGGAAAAGGAGCTGCCTTAATTACTGCTGTTGCAAAACGAATGCATAATGTTGCTGAAGACAAATAATCATACAGCCATATGTGCATGTGGGAGAGATCTTTTGTGAAAGATCTGGTAAAAACCTGAGGTGGTAGACATTATAAAGTGGTCCTAATGACCAGAACTCCAGTGGTGACTAGCTGTCTTAGCAGAAAGAAGTTTTCCCCCCAAAAAACTGATATGTTTGGTCAGTCTGATTGTAGGTTGTTCTAAGTTCCATGTTTTGATATGAGATATACTTGATATTTCTGTGCTGTGTCTAACACTGTTCATAATGCAGAACAGTCAAGCCTCAAAACTATTTTTTCAAAAATCTGGCCCTTTAAATATATTTATATAATCTCCATTTTCTCATTCCGTACATTTCTCATTTATTTTAAATGGCCCTTGTACTGTGTTTGTTGTTGTAACTTGGATAACTGACGTATGTGTGATGTTCTGTGTAGTCCTTCACTGAGTATTTTTTTTAAAGAAAACAAAATTACTGATGTGCAAAATGAAATAAATTAATCTTCTTTTTCCAAGAAAATTTACTCTTTAGTGAATTGTTTTTTATATCTTTGTTTCATTTGTATATGTTGCTGTTGATGCTGTTCTTAATATGTCTACGCCATAGTAAATGCCATGTTTGGTAACATAGATATATGGTAGACAAAAAGCAGATACATTCTAATTAATATAACTTCATGGAGTTTGTGCATTCTCATGAAAACAAAACAGTTTAGGGCTTTTTCAGCCCAATCCTAAGCCCCAGCAGTGCCCAGAGGAACGGTGGCACCAAAACAGCTGCCACTGTATCCAATGGGGCCAGGGCCTCCTAAGGGTTACCCCATCTAAAACCCCAGCAGCCCCAATGGGTCTCCCCAGATATGCCCCTGCTATTGAGCCATGTTCTACCTCAAAGCATTGCAATGTTTTGTGTGTGAGAATTGGGTATGCATTGATGGTCACTGTGGTGGGCTGTTAAACATGGCGAGGAGTTGGTATACATTGATTCACTTCACATGTCATTTGATTTTTCTCCTGTAGTCCATAGAAGCTTTTGCAGAAATGAAAGGTGCTACAAGACTCTTTTTTATTTTCTCTGTCCCTGCAGACTTTATGTGGTAACATGGAGAAATGGTCTGAGCGTTTTTGTTCAGTGACCTACCACCTGGTAAGAGCCACTACATGGAATGAATTAAGCTTTAAGATGGCATTCACATCTGTATCATAGCCATTGTTCCTAAGAATAACAAACCTCACAGAGATCCTCAAAGAGATCCTGTTAAAATCTCCAGGATTTCTTTCAGTAGTTACCAGGAGATTGATGCTGATTATTTGGAGACTGCAAGCCTATCCTGAAAGGCTGGCAGGACGATTATCCCCCAAAGCTAAATATTTGTAACATTTTAGGAGGTTATAAGGAAAACAGAAGTTCTACAAGTTCCATTTTTTTTCAAAACTAATATAGTGGGAAGGAAAACTATACTTGATGAAGGCAGCCTGGCTTTGGAGATCTTAAAGGAATGGAAGTGCCACATTAACTCAGACTCCACAAAAGGAAAGAAGGAGTGTTTTCAAACGGAAAGCCCTGCTGGATTAGAGGAAAAGTCCAGCTAGTCCAGTATCTTCCTTCCCACAGTGTTTAGGCAAAGGCCTCTGGAAAACCCATAAGAGGTTTTGCCATATTCTGGTTGTTTTTTCCCCCAGCAGTTGTTTCCCCCCCCCTTGTTCTGATATTACGAAAGGGAAAAGAACATCCCTTTATCCACTTTATCCATCCCATGCATAATTTTATATGACTCCCACCTTCAGATGCCTTTTTTTCTAGCCTGAAGAGCACCAAATACTGTAGCCTTTCCTCATAAGGGAGGTACCCCAGCCCAGTAATTATTTTGGTCACTTTCTTCTGCACCTTCTCTAATCTTTTAGATTAGATTCTCTAATCTAATCCTTCCCTATATCTTTTTTGAGATGTGGCGACCAGAACTGTGCACAGTACAGTAAGATGTGGCCTTACCATTGATTTGTACAGTTGCATAATAATATTGGCCGTTTTATTCTCAACCCTTTTTTACAATTATCCCAAGCATGAAATTGGCCTTCTTCACTACTGCTGCTGCACACTGGATCAACACGTTCACTAGCACCCTAAGATCTCTCTCCTTATCCTCTGCAGAAAGCTCAGAACCCATTAGTCTATTTGTGTTGATTTTTTTGCCCCAGTGTTTTTTGTAAAGTGATTTTTTGCATCACTTTACACTTATCTACATTGAAACGCATCTGCCATTTTGCTGCCATTCTCCCAATTTGGAGAGATACTTGATTCCTCTGGGATCAATCAATCATATTTATATGCTGCTTTTCAATAAAGGTTCACAGGTAAAAAAATAATTATGAAATGGCTCCCTGTCCCAAAAGCGCTCATAATCTAAAGAAAAAAAAGGCAGAACACCTCCAGCAACAGTCACTAGAAAAGACACTGTGCTGGTTTGAAAAGAACAGTTACTCTCCCCCTGCTCAATGTAAGAGGAACACCACTTGAAAAAGTGCCTCTTGCCCAGTTAGCAGGGGTTCAATTTTCACAATCCCTTCTGTTTTTCACCACCCAGAAAGACTAGCCAATTGCTACGAAGTAATTGGGACAAGGACCACTATTAGCCACTATAGAGTAGCCACTATTCTCTTCTCACTTGTTCAACAAGCAGGGCAAGTATGAAAAGGATGGAGCAGTGGCTGCAGAGTGCAAGGCATCCTTTGCCACCTTAACTACTCCACCACTTGAAGTAAGTTATTCAATCCACCGCATGGGTAGACCACTGCTGGCTATACATTGTATGAAGAAGTATTTCCTTTTGCATGCCCCAAAATTTACATTGGAATTTTCTAAATTTCTCATATTTAGAGAGGGAGTAAAACTTATTAATAGGCACAATCCTAACCAACTTTCCAGCACTGGCATAGCTGTGCCAATGGGGCATGTGCTGCATCCTGCAATGGAGTAGTAGTCATGGAGGCCTTCTCAAAGTAAGGGAATGTTTGTTCCCTCACCTTGGAGCTGCATTGCCCTTACCCTGGTGTTGGAAAGTTGGTTAGGATTGTGCCCTGAGAAATAACCCAACTTATTGCTGTATTCTCAGGAAAGCAGTAGGCTTTGGCATCATAATGATAGCACTTCCAACTGTGACATCATTTCCGGTGGGTCCCGGACAGATGGTCATTCTAAAACATGAATCCCAATGCTAAAAAGTTTGAGAACCACTGCCCTAAGCTAACACCAAAGGGAAGATCTCTAGAAACCACCATGAATGTACTCTAAGGACTTTGTTGTCATCTGGCTGCTTGTACATAAATTACTTCTGAATTTCTTTCAGTTACTTCATAGGATTCATCAGGTTGTCTCACTGAGGGTGCAATCTCAGACTGGCACAAGGGACTTGTGCTGGCCCAGGAGTGTTGCAAATGTGCCATAAAGCATGTTAGCACCACCGTCGGAGTCAGGGAGGCTTTACAGTGTGTTTGTGACACTCCTTGGCCGACAGAAGGGAATTGTGCCAGCCTAACTCCAGGTTAGGATTGCACCCTCATATGTGTTGTGCGCATTTGTGGAATTGCACTGACAGCCCAGTGTTCAGTATATGCTATAGAAATCAGTGGGGTTTTTTTTTGGTGTTTGGGGGGTGGTTTTTTTTAGTATTATCAAATTTCTAGACTTTGTGGCTGCTGTGAAGAGATTGAACACTGTGGGCGAGACTTCAGGTGTTCAGCAGATGAAGTTTAGAACACAGTATACCAGGAACTTCTCCTGCACAATTCCCATTCAGCCTCCAAGTGACTGTGTCTTTTGTGTTCAGTTCCTCGTCCCAGCTCCATGCTGCTATTATGGTCCTGATCTCCAGCTTCCGTACTTTTGCATGCTCCACCAATGCCACTGATGACTGATATACTATTATTGTACTACATTTTTAAAAAAATGAAAAAATCTTAACTCTTGACACTAAAATACATTCTGAACAATAAGTCAATATTTCTACATTTAATTATTTACTTTACTGAGCATAACTTTTATATGACAATGTGATTTCATTTCAACAGTGTTCCTGGAATAAAAAGAAGGCACTCTATAAATTCTAGCTCATAATTCCTTTCAAACTTTGGGAGATGCTGCAACAACTAATCTGCTTGAAAACAATAACAAAGTGTTTATGGATGTACAGTATATGAAAAGTCACTCTATGGAATAAGGGTAACAGATGCAAGTGAAAAATAAATGAGAATATCATCCAAGTGTGTTTCATCACATTTCATTTTATGAGATTTTTAAAAGTTATTTTTAGTTCTAAATTCAACTGTTCCCTTTTAATATCACTCCACACTTGCATTTTCAGAATGGCTTTTGCAATTCATGCTATGTGGTACCCAGCTCTGCTACTGCATGCCAAAGCACAGCCACAGAACAATGAGAAGGCCTGGCACATGCCATCTGCAGCATGCAGTTTTGCTAAACTGGCTTTCTGAGCCACACTTAATGGGTTATGAACCACCACACGCTTGTGATCAAACAACCCTGAAGGGTAAGCGGCAGCAGCAAAGGTACAGATTTTCTAAAACTATAAGGATGGAGTAAAAAGGCAGCGTGTTGTGCATAAGAGCAAAATGTTGAGTTTTGTAACACACTTTCACCTGGAAGCAGTTTGTTTGGCTACTGTTCAGAATACTTTGTAAAATTAACTGGCGACTCCAAGAACATAATGAATGCTTGAAATGTCCTATTTCTTTTGTACTAAATAAACCTGAAGGTTGCTGAGCTTCAAATAGTGTTTATAATTTCTCAACTCCCCAAATATGGCTGTGAGTAATGTCAATGGTGGAGTAATACAGGTAACTAAACCTAGGCTCACTAGGAGAAATGTTAGATCATTTTCCTATAAGTAACTTGAATCACTTTTAGATTCCTCTCCCAAACATTTAAATATGCACAATGTCCAGTCCACAGTGCGTATAAGGAATCTTTATATAAGGTAAAGGAATCTTTATATAAGGAATCTTTATATAAGGTAAAGGTTTCCCCAAGACTGAATGGTCTAGTCGTGACCGACTGTAGGGGGCGGTGCTCATCTCCATTTCTAAGCCAAAGAGCCGGTGTTTATCTGAGGACAAGTTTCCGTGGTCATGTAGACGACAATGACTATAAGCCAAGGCGCACGGAACATCATTAACTTCCTGCCGAAGTGGTACCTATTTATCTGCTTTTGAACTGCTAGGTTGGCAGGAGCTGGGACAAGCGACAGGAGCTCACTCTGTCGCGTGGTCTTGAACTGCCAACCTTCCAGTCAGCAAGTTCAGCAACAGCGGTTTAACTTGCAGCAGCACCATGTCCCCAATCTTTACATATGAACAGGCTAAAAACTAGTGCGCACTTACCTATTATTGACCCCGTTGGCTGAGTTGGTGTGATGCATGGATATTTAGAACTGATGAGTTTGAAGGCATCAGTAATAAAATACTCTGTGAAGGAATTTAAAAAAAAATTAGTTTAGGAGAAAAAACATATAGTAAGGATAGGCACAGATTATGTGTTCTTGGCAGGAATAGACAAAGGAGTTCCAAAATGAGTCTGTAATCCAGGGAACTAAGGGAGCAGAGAGGTCAAAGAAGTGCTGCAGCAAATGTGAAAGAATACAACTGACAACCAAGAAGGTTATCTATGCATTTTTCTTTTGAAGATGAAGTGCCTATTTCAACATCTATAAACATAGCATGATATATGATAGAGATATCATGCAGATAGCTCTGTCTAGGTAGTCGTATATATCTAGAATGATAGCAATCTAGAGATCAGACTCTCTGATCAGTGGGTAGGAGCTGTGAGTTTACAGTATTGTTTCCTAGACGGCACTCTTTCTGTAAGTGACTTAAATTTATGGATCTCATTTCCAAGAAAGTGGCTGCTGCTTTTCAAATAAAGCTATGCGGGAGGAGTACAACACATTTCTATCAAATTTATTCACCAATGACATTCCTAAAATGACATTTTGTTGCTTTCAAGTTTGTTTCAGAGCTCCATTGTGTCCCTAAAGCCCAGGCAGTTAGTCTAAAATTTAAATAATTGCACGGTCATTAAATTTTATACAAAAAAGGAATTGACTCTAAAACCAGCTGCTATGTTATCATGATTTAGAGCAAAAGCAAAGCCTCCATTCATTGCAGCAAAATTACATTGTTGGAGAACACAAGTCACATTTTTTTTTCTGTTTTTGTGCCTGAAAGATTAAAAAGAATCTTATGAAACAAATAAGTTTTAATTCAGCAAAGTAGATGGAGTGTACGGTAAGTTGTAACCAACAAGGTTTTGCTCTTTTGCTGTGGCGTGAAACTAGAAGTGGTTTACAGCTGCATATTCTGCACTGTCAGTTTTGCATCATCCAGTTAAATACCAAGATGTTGTCACTATGAAACATTGAGCATGGCAACTCAGAAAACAACTTAATGATGCTTAGCATGCTTTAGGAGGAGGTGCTTTTGGTTCAAACAGACTTTACTGTCTTTCTTACAGCGACCAAGATGCAATGTTGGTAAGGGGCCAGGCCTTCACTCAGGATCCTTCAGGATGATGCTCATCAATTTACAGTAATGAAGGTACTTGTTCTATCATATAGGATAAACCTCAGATCTTAAACAAAATTATCATTTCTGTTAGCCTCTATGTAAATGATGTTGTTGTTGCAGTTTCACACTACAGACTCCAGAACTAGCTGAAACTGGCATTCCGTCTCATCGTCTTCAAATCAGATAGAGCACCTGTGTGTCCTTGGGTGTTCGGCTTCCCAGCTTGTTAGTGCAACCTGCTACACAGTAGCTGCACTCCCTTCAGATAGTGTAACATAAGCAAGCAATGTTTCACACGGGAAATGCTAGCTAGCAGTCACCCACTCTCTCATGAGATCATGATGTTCAAAGGGGCACCCCATTGGCTAACATGGGGCACAAGGGTCTTCAGGTATCCACCTACCAGATATACCCTAACTGCACTCTTTGTTCCACTCCGTGTAACTCTGTGTGCCTGAGTCTGCAACTGAGACTGCAATTGCAACAGAAATGTAACTACATGCGCTGAAACGCCGCTTGTACGCGGCAAGCTTTCGCCGGCTTTCTGCTGACCGGCAAATAGAACTTCTCACCTTCTTACTATCGCTACTTGTAACCAATAAAAGCCTTTGTTATTGAAATGTAGCGATCGCTTCAATTCCTTCGCTCCGATCGCGCTAGGCAAGCGCTGAATGGGTCCACAAGCCCCCAACTCTGCTACAACACTTCAAAACAAACAACAG
>JAJKFI010024753.1:0-12539 GCA_029204185.1 Lerista edwardsae | reverse complement strand
GTCCACAAGCCCCCAACTCTGCTACAACACTTCAAAACAAACAACAGTTGTCACTCACAAAGTTGCTGTCTTTGCTGTCTCAGCCATGAAAGGCAGTAATTAATATGTTCATATCCATTGAGTGTTTATAAACTGTGGGGTGCCAGATATATTTTCTAATCTTGGATTGCATGACAGTTACTTGAATAATTACTGGTTTAATTATCTGATTAATTAATACACTTGTGTGCATGCATGTTTGTAGGTGGCAATAATGAGACAGCCAGTATCCTTTCCAGTCAATACTGTACTGGCATTAGTACTGGATAGTACAATGGAATCTGCTACTAAATTGTTTTAATAATTAACCGCTCAATCCTCTTCTGTGCTGTATACAATGCAGGGCAGTGGCGTAGCTAATGAAAATATAGCCTGGTGCTGAGGGAAAAATGATGTCCTGGAAGTGACATCATGGCAGGAAGTGATGTCACTTCCAGGAGTTATGTCATACCTGGGCTTTTCAAAAAGGTGACAAATGGCAGGAAACCTACATCCTCCCCCCAGCAGTGTGCCCCCTCCTGCTACCCCAAATCACCCACCGACATAGCTAGGTCATTTGATACCCAGGGCCCATATATTTTTAACGTCCCCATATGACAAAATTATTCATTCATTCATATTTTTAACATTTTCTTACGGCCCTTCTTCCAAGAAGCTCAGGGGTGTGTGCATGTTCCTCCCTTTCTTTTGTCCAGTTTAAAAGTTGGCTAAGCTAGTGATTTTTTACATGATAGTTGTATTTTCATTTTCACAGGTTTTGGTCATAACTTTTGATAAAGATATTACACTCCAGTTGGTTTCATTGCATTCTGCATTAAATTACCATTCCAATGATATACAACATGATGGTATTTGTGATTACCAAGATTTTCACAATTTTGGCCACTTAGCGTAGTTTATTGCACCCCTAAAGCTTGTTGCCTGTGCAATTTCTACTCCCTGCACCACTTTAGCTACACCCTGGCACAGGGCTGGAGGTGGCTGTAGTGCAACTCGGATTAAGGGAACTCATGTCCCCTCACTCCAAGTACTGATCCAGCAACCTCAATGGGGGTACTCGGAACTGCGCCAGCTGATGTAATGTCAGGCTGCTTGGAAGCGAGGTTAGGATCCAGCCTAAGTTCCGGAGGCTGGTCCCACCCCCTTCCTGGCCCCAGTCTGCCCACCACCCACCTTCCCCCATCCCGTTCTGCCCTTGTTCCACCCTCCCCCACACCAGCTGCCCTCAACCAGTAGAAAATTACTTTCCCAAGGCAGCATGGAGGCTGGATTCGGCCTCCACAGTCCAGCATGCATCTTTACACTGGTCCAGTTGGTTTGTGCCTCAGGAGGCACAAATGTGCCAGTGTAAGGACTTACACCAGCCCAGCCCAATCTTAGGACTGTGCTCTAAAACTGATAATTTTAATGGGAGCATATTTGAAATAATACCAAATAATATTATACTGTATTGCAGCACCCATAAGTAGGTAGTATTTTTGGTGATTTTCCCCAAAAAATTTCTTTATTAAAATAGCAAATTGCGGCATTATGTGTTTTTATTCTACATTCTCATTTGAAGTTCTCATATTTATTAGTTTTAAATGCTTTAAAAGTGTACAGGGTAGATGATATAGTGTCAGCAGATGCAGCCACAGTATTATTTCTAATAGGAAAAGTAATCTATTTTAATTTCTGGAAAATATCTTAAACACTAAAATGCAGCATTTTGTGTTTGTATTCAAATATTCTTACCTCCAAATGGTGGGGTTTTGTGTTTTTATGCGGTGTTTAACAAAAACCAACACACCCCTACCCATAAGGGTTTGGCGTAAGGAATACAGCTGCAAGTCTAACATTTGTCTGGGAGTAGGTATCATTGACTACAATGAGAGGTCTTAGGCTTTCATAGGATTGGACTCACAGCCTTATATCACACTGTGTCTTCCAGTTTTCAGACATATGATCAGTGGTGTCATTCAAATGATTTAGGAACAGGAACTCACTTTTGATTGGCACTTGTCGGGAACCCGGAACCAGCCACGGAGCCCGTTAGGATCCGGAACGCCCGTTCTGGTCCGTTCCCCCTGAATGACATCACTACATATGATTCATCTTCAAACTGCAGAGTGTGTGTGTGTGTGTGTGTGTGTGTGTGTGTGTGTGTGTGAGAGAGAGAGAGAGAGAGAGAGAGAGAGCTTGCTCGCTTGCTTGCTCGCTCCATTTACTGCCTCAAGCAGGCACACAATATTACATGTATTTCTGCCCAGATGGATTAAAAATAGCCTTTCATATGGTGACGAGTCTCTTCTTATCTGAATCTGAAATGAAAGCAGACAAACTAAGTGTTAAAAATAATATTTATAAAGAAGTTTGTTGACATGAATCTGCCTGTTTGTGTTTGAAATGGATCTTCATATCTGTATTTTGCTCTCCTATTTTACAGAGCTTTGGCATTATGCTGTAACTGCAAAAGATATTCCAGGTATGGCCACAGAAGAAGAACTTGATGAGTCTGAATATGGTTCTGCAGAATGCAAAGTAGGTAACTATTTAAGATAAATAAAAGCTAAAAATGTTTGGTTTAGGTGGTAGCTCACCCAAACCATTGGAAATCAGAAGCAACTGCATCTGCGGAAATTGCATTGGGACCTTTCTGTACTATCACCAGAGATGGCATCAGCGGCAACCAGTTTGGCTGATGCTCAAAGACCAATGTTCATAAGAGGGCCTACCCAACCTTCAGTGCTTGTGGTAACAGTAGAGGGCAATACATTATCAGGAAGAAAGCTAGGCTACCCAAAAGGCCCACTGCAGAACCTAACAAACCAACAACCTGTTGGCTGCACTGACAATGACCAACACTATGTCACAGTATGTTTTATTGTGCAATAAAAGATGGTTTTTAAAATTACATGACTACTCACAGATGATAAATTGTGGATAAGTAGAGGTGTTTGTTTCCATTGAATAAGATAGGATTAATGCCCAAGCCTTATTGCACACAATGCGATTACTTCTGAGTAAAATTAATACTACCGTTTTCAAACCATAGGCAAGATAGGGATAGGATAGCTATACAGTTGTTGACCACTTTTAACACAACTGGATCAGTGGTTCTCCAACTTTTTAGCACCAGGACCCCTTTTTAGAATGACAATCTGTTGGGACAATCATAGGAAGTGATGTCATTAACCTGGAAGCGATGTCATGGCTGGAAATGCCATTATCAAACAGGAAGAAGACTAGGCTACCCCAAAAGCCCATTGCAGAACCAACAACCTGTTGGCTGCACTGACAGTAACTTGCAGCCCAATCTTATGCATGATTACTCAAAAGTAAGTCCCATTATAGCCAATAGGGCTTACTCCCAGGTAAATGTGAATAGGATTGCAGCCTAACACTATGTCACAATACGTTTTATTGTGTAAATTAAGTAAATTAAAAGCTTAAGGGAAAAATAAATTGAAAAGTTTATTTAAAATACTGGAGAATGCGTCTAACCTTTTCAGGCAGTTGCTAATAAATTTAAAAAAATTTTTTTTCTGAACATCCGAAAGGCTGCAATCTCATCCACACTTATCACATCCTTAAACGATCTGATCATATCCAGGAGTAAGCCACACTGACTGTCATTATTAAACAAATTTACACAGGAGCCTATTAAAAGTACAGATCTGTAACCTTTCCCCAAATGCTGTCACATATGACAACAGCATCAAGTCTAATATAGTAAAAATAAAATACACATTGAAAAGAATGAAGACCCACTTGAAATTAGCTCATGGCCCATCTCATGGGTCCTGACCCACAGTTTGAAAAATATGCATCTGGATCATTGTGTCTATAAGAGCTGCATGGGGGAAGGAGGGACATAGCTTTAAAACCATTAATTAAAATAAATCAAAACCTTCAGAATATGTCGTGGGCATTATGTTAGCTGGAGGTATGAGGAGAAACTTGGAGGTGTTCACTTTTTAAAAATCTGCCTAGATGTCTGCTCCCACTCTTGAATTGTAGTATCCAAGAATGCATAGGGTACAACATTTTTTAAAAAACTTATTTTAGTGTTTAGGCAATAGGACCAGAGATGTGTCATTTGATACTACACCAGCTCCCTGAGTTATGGATGTCAGCATTACCAATGTCTTGGTTACAGGTAGCTGCATTGTTGCTATTGGGTAGACGATGCTTTCACACAGGGTGATAGCACTGGGCCAGCAAGAGCCAAATGTTTCAAGCCACTGAGACTGTGTTCCTGACCCCTCCATGGATACCTGAAACTGTGGATACTGCAGATGCCTCTTTAAATATAAGGGAACATCAGTGGTTTTGCTGCCACATTAAACAAAAAAGATTTGTTTAATGTTCCCCTATCATTTTAATATGCATCCCAGTATCCATTGTATCTGTGGACAACTGAGAACATGGAAACTGAATCAGTGGATACCGGGGCATGCCTGCACTCAGAGATGTGTTATCTCTGCAGCAAAAAGTGCTAAAGGAGATATGTGGCCTGTGCTTATCTGTCACCTGACATGCTAGTTTTCTATAGGCAGAGTATGATCCTCACTTGCTTGTTTTTAGTGAACATATACAGTATATCAACATATAATCCTTAACACAAATTACTTTGGAGCACAATAGCTGAAATCAATTTATCTATATATCAATATATATCAATTTATCAATGCAGTATACATTATGTCATCTATTTTTTAGAAAATGTGCTTAGGGCTGGTTATAGACTGGATGCAGAACCTGTTGAGACGAGTCACTGATGCTGTTTTCTTCTAGATCCACTAGAGGGAACTAGTGCATTGGTACCACACTTTACCTCTAATGAGTTAAAATCAGCTTAGTGGCCATCAAGGAATTAATCAAATCTATTTGAATTGATCATTGCATTTACTCCATCTGCCTACAGAAAGTTACAGCACCTAAAAACAAATGGGTCACAACAGAACAAACTGAGAAAAGTAATACACAAAGAAACAACATTCATAAATATTATAAAAGAATTATGTTGTAGATAAAAAAAATTAAGTTCAACTGGAAAAGTCTACCTTCTCTTGAACATATGTATGCGTGATGTCTCATATCTTATGATCCCATCATCGTTCAAAAATAATTTTTGGGGTGTAGTTAGACACAAGTATGAACTAATTTAGTGCCCTAAAGTGTGATGATTATACACGGAATGACTCTAATCAAATTTAGAAACACACGCGCACATGCACACACACCGCAAATGGCTAGAATGAATGCTTTCCTGAAAAGTGACCTGCTTCTGCTTTCTCTACCACATTAATAACATTCACAAGTGACTTATTTCAGGTAGTAGTAGCAAGATGACATTTGTGAGATGTTAGGCAAATTAAATTAGATTTATCTCTGTGAGGTACATAGAGTTTTCAGGATGTACCAAGGACTAAGGAGGAGTGTGGTGAATGATCCACAGGTGTGCCACAGGAGTTTGGGGGGTTATTTCTTAGTAGGGCCATTGAGGGATGTGAGCCCCCCCACCAGCAGCATGGTGTGCCTTGACAATTTTAGCACCTTGTCAATGTTCTATAAGATAAAAAAAGGTTGAGAATCAATACCTTTACTAGTAAAGCCAAAATCAACTGCAAAAATGGTGTAATTATAATTAATTATACAAAATAAGAAACATAAGAATGTGTAAGTCATGAAATCAATTTTTTCTTGGTACAGAATTCAGATTGCCAAGATATAGCACTAGAGACTTAAGGGTGTTTTAGTAATATTTGTTTTATTTACACATGAAACAGTGAAGGTGAGCAGCATATACACTTCACCTAGGCAGCAGATTTGCTAACTGAGATCAGGACCACACCCTTTCTGAAGTCTGTTTCTCTGCCTGTTTTGTGTACACACACAGATCTCATTCATTTTTCACCTTCTCCCATGGTGAAAAGCTTGCGGGGTTTCCAGGTTGTTTCTTTTGCAGGCACTCACCAGAACCAGGCCTGCTTATTCTCAGCACACCCCTCTATGATCTCCATCTGCCCTCAGGCCTCTGGGACCATTAACATTCCTTCTTCAAATCTCAGACTGTGATCAGACATAAGGCAAACCTGTAACAGTACAAGATGCAATTCTAGTGAGGCAAATTGTGTGTGCCCTTAAACTTAAGCTGAACACACTTTTGCTACTCACTCACCTTTCTCCTACCTAAATCAACAAAGACTCTTTGTTGCTTTTGCTGCAACAGACCAACTTGGCTAGTCTGGAAACTGTCTCCTATCTGACTCAGCAAGGAACTGACCTTCATAAGGAGAGCTAAAGCCTCATTTAAACAAACAGTAAACTTCACACCCTGTGATATATTCTGGGAGTAACTAGGTTTGAATTTCTATGCACACATTCTTGGGAGTAAGCTCCACTGAACACAATGGGCCTTACTTTGGCGTAAACATGTGTAAGATTGCACTGTTGGTTAAGTACAGTAGAACAAGAAAGAAATTTGATCAAGATTAGTAGAAAAATAGTTTGAGTTCTAAGTTCTGCTGGAATGAACAGACTGCACTTCTTACCTTTCTAAAGTCATGTTCCATAGGTACTTCGTTCTTCATTTTTCTGCTATTACAGTAACCATTTCTGCTATTTACTGATGATATAGACACCCTTAACAGTTAAATAGAGCTAATACAGTCTCATAGAGAAGAACATGTATTACTGGCATGACAATGAGCGGTAACAAATAGCGATTGGGCTAGTTACAACAGCAGAACAGGGTCCATCATCATCAGGCTGTGCAACAGTGTGCAGCTAGCAGCCATTTTGGAGCCCCCACTACCACTGCTGGTGGTGGTAGCAGGAGACGGCCTACATAGCTGGCAATCTGCTCCAGAGCAGATAAGCTGGTTCAGGGGAAGGATTGTGGGTGGGGTGGAACCAGGCATTCCAGGGTAGGGACTGGTGGTCAGGGATGGATCTGGTGGCAATGGTGCATGTTATATCTCATCCTCTCAGAAACCTCCTTGCACAATTTCCCTCCTTGAACATATGCTACCAAAATAGGTGGTTTATGTTTGAGGAGACCCATAGGCAGCCCCAGGGCTTATGCAGAGATAAGTAAAAATATTTTGATTTGCCTCCTGTTTACCTTTGGACCAGGATAGGATGCAGTGCCTTTTTGGTGCAGCTGCATTGGTGCTGGTAGCAGGCCAAAGATCATTTTTAGGGCTGCAGTGCTGTGGATTAATAAATCAAAACCATTTGATCAATTAAAACAGTACCCCTCATGAGAGAGAAGTGGATTTCAAAAAAATGAAAACCGTTATCTCTTACTCAAATATTTTTAAAACACAGCTGATAGACAACATCTTAGGCAAGATATTCCCCTTCTTCTCTGTAGCACAGGTGGAAATGCCTGTTTTGAGATAGTGACACATCTGGGTCTCCTCTGTAAAGAAAAAAAAGCCTTTCTATTCAGAACTATTTCTATTTAGAAATAATTTCTATTCAGAAATAAATTAGAACTATTTATTCAGAACAGTTGCAAACAATTGCAAATTTTATCAATGAATTGAAATGCATACAATTAATCAATTAAGATGTTAATAGGATTGGTGCACCCTATTATTATTTGCTACTAACCCTCACTAGCTTATTTTAATTACAGGGATTTACCGTGAGCATTATTTCAGTTCTTTGCAACTTAAAAATCAGGTTGCTGAAATTAAATTTTAAATTATTCATTTTGTCTGTAATGCAAATTAGAAGCATGTACATATTATTTATCACATATGTACCCCACATTCTCTCCAGGTTGCTCAGGGTGGTACACACAGTTTGTCTCATTTTATCCTTACAACTACCTATAAGAGGTAGAAAAATTGCAACTGGTCCAGGGTCACCCATAGAATTCCCAAAATGCTATTTAATTACCACAGTGACTATCAAATGTAAAACAAATATCCACCCCAGTCTTATCTGTGTTTGCTCAGCAGAAAATACTAATGGCCATCGCTTCCCCTCAAGATGCTCTGGGAACTATAGTACTGTATTTTAGAGGCCAGGCTGTCTAACAAGGAGTTCCCACAATGCTCAGATTGCAATTGTTTCCAGGGTTTCTTGGGAGAAGTCAAAACTCTGACAAACGAAACTGGTGATTTTGTGCTACAAACATCCTCTCATAGGATAAGTTTCTGAGGTAAAAATATGAGAGTAGCTTACAGTAAAACCCTGAATCCTAAAGGTATACATTTTCCTCCTCTGGTTTTCAAATATTGTGATAAATTGGAGATTTTTTTATTTATTTTGGGAGCAGAATATACAGACTCCTGTTTTCATGACAACAAAGGTGTCTGGGTCATTTTAGTTGAGTCATTTTTCACCCTGACAGGCATCAGCCTTGTTCCCTGGAGTAATGATGTCGGCATTGCCTCAGCATCAGGCAATGGGGGATTCTGCCACTGACACTCTGTTTTGATGTTTTATGTTTGATGCCAGCTGTGTGGCCGCCTTGTCTCCAATTTTCTACTGGCATCAAGCCTGAGAGTTCCGTCTCTCCCTGTCTACACTAGCACCCCCTAGCCTGAAAATTGCAACAAGTCTTGAGCCTGGACTTAAAACGCCCCCAGTACTTGTTTGTTCTTAGTTTGGCTTGAAGGAAAGGCTCTATTGGTTCCCCTTAGTGCTACATTTCCTAGGTTCACTTCTCCCTCTTATTACTGTAAAGGCTTTGGCAGCCATCAACTGGCAGGACTCTTCTGTCTTTGCTGGTTTCATGTTTCTCTTAAGTACAACTTGTCCTTCACAAGCACACCATCTTAGTGTGTTACACCACAAAAATAGTTCCTCCAGTGAGTGCTCTATCAGGTTGGTGGGGGTATATGACCTTTCCATGCACAGAGAGTATCCCCTCAGGACCTTTATTGCTGATAAAATCTCCTAGTTGGAAACATGAGTAAAGCACTGTGGCCTGCACTGTGGTTCCCCCCACCCCCCGCCCTTCAGTTAAGGCGAAAATTATGTCTAAACGTAAAGCAAGATTTCCCTGCCATTTTCTCATTTTTTATTGATTTACAGACCCATGCTAGTGATTGGGAACACTGATACAGAAAGTTAGGCTGTCCCCCTTTGACTTATCCTGCCATGTGTGCCTGACACACAGAACATGAAGAAATGCACCTCTCAGGAGGCACTTTGCCTGACAGACTGCTGTTAAAGATAAATGAACACACAGCTAGTTACAAAGGGGACAATTCTAATAAAAAATGCTACATTAAAACAAATGTGATTAACAGCGCAATCCTACGCAAGTGTACTCAGAAGCAAGTCCATGGTGTTCAATGGCTCTGTTAAGTGTACATAAGATTGCAGCCTTAATGTGCTTCATGAACTATGCACAAAACAGCTCTGAAGATGAATCCTAGCAATATTACTGATAGTTGCAATGACTGCTAAGAAATAACTTTGGAATACAGAGTGATTACCATTCATTTAAACATCTTTGTGAGGGGTTGTAGTCCAAACCAACTTCTGGGAAAAGCAGGTTTCCAAAAAATAGATTGCAAGGTGCCGGGCTATTTGCGTTGCATTACATTGAACAAGTAGCTAGTTATCCATTTTGGGAAAGAAAAATGGAGGCTTGAAAGGGCAAAGGGATTAGAGTGGTCTGTTTGAGTTTGCATGGTTTTCCTGTAGCTGAGGTTGAAGGCTCAAGTCAAGAATTTGGGGTCAAACAGATGGCAAGTCTGTGTTTATTTTTATTTTAAATGTGAGTTTTAAAACTCATTGTTGTATACCATATTTTAGTTATAAACTCCTTTCAGGGTTCTAGCTGAGAAGGTTCAAGCCTATTGGACTTGCTGATTGGGTATTTCTCTAAGTTCATACAATCAAATGCTGCAAATAAAGACTGCAGGATTTGGCAATCACAGTTAAAGGGAAATTAAAACAGAGATTTTATCTCAGCTAATGTTTGCTTTACTTCCCAGGAGCTGGCACACACTGTGCCAATTCCTTGTAGTTAGAAGCTCTGCTCCTTGAACATCTGTATAATGAGGAGAGGCTTTTCATGGCATAGTGATGACATAATAAGGATATATGCCAAGGACAGGATATAATGGATAGGTCCACTCTGTGCAATCAAAGTTTTTTTCAGTGTTTAAAAATAATAATCTAATTTCTGCATTTTATGCTGATATGGAAGCTTTGGTGATGAAACACTGTTTGATCTTCAACTATATAATATTTAAACAATTTGCTTGAATGCTTTTTTTTTTTTTAAACCAGTTGATTTAGAAGGGGTATAGTCTGTCAAGTTCTGGAGTTGATGGAACTTTACCTTGTTCTCTTATTGCAATAATCCTTGCTAGGTCCAATTATCTGCAATTGTATCTTTTTGCATAATCTCATTAATACATTTAGCAGTGAATTACATGGTGATTCAAAGGGTAACACAAATTGTGTCAGAAATGAATCATAATACCTCTCAGTTATTCCAATGGTTTTGCACATACTAGGCATTCTCTGGGGCATATTTCATCATAGCATCATAGAGTTTGGAAGGGGCTTTGTAGGCCATCTTATTCAATTTCCTGCCCAATGCAGGAAATGCACAATTGGAGCATCCTGAATAGATGGATGTTTAGATTGAAGATCTCCAGTGAGGATCCCTCTTCCCTCTGTCTCATAGCATTGATTCCTCCTGGCTTGTCTGGCCACTTTTTCAAGACAACCTAGATAAGCACATTTAGAACAGAAAAGTAATTATCCTCCAGACCAAAAACTGTGATTACTTGCTTGTGGAGCACTACTGGAGGAAGAGATGAGTTGCCACTGCTCTGATCTTCTTCTTGCTTGCTCTCAGTGAATGAAAAGAGGATCAGAGCCGAGGGCAGTGGTTGAGTAGGCTGGGGGGGATGGGACGATGGATAGGTGCAAGATGTGGGTGCCATCTCCTTTAATACAGTGTCACTTGAAGTAGACTCTTTACCTTACCATATGTTCTCTTCTGGCATATGCAGCTAATGTTCTTAAGTGAGAAAAGGTGCTTAGCACCGGCTGAACAATGTCACTTCCTGCTTAATGATGTCACTTCTGGCTCTCAGCAGGCGCTGTGAATGCTATTTGACCCGCTATATGAAATAAGTTTGATATCCCATCTATTTCATTAGATGTATGCAGTGATCCTCAGCATCATTGCATTGTTGAATAACTTAGTTCAGCCCATTTGACTTCAAATGCTGAGAAACCCACTGCTATTTCTCACATTCCATGGCCATCGTTCTCTTCCTTTGCAAGTTTAGGCTCTAGTAGGTAACCATTGTTCCTGTCTCAGTACTTTAATTAGCACAGGGAGACAGATGTCTCAAGCTCCTGTATTGTTGCTGTGAATCCTCATTGTACTTTACATAATAATCACGAACTGCACCTCTTCCATCCATAGCCTTTTGACCTCACCTTTTACAATGTTTCTTTCTTTATTTCTATATCCATGTATGTATAATAGACTTGCATATTATGTGAGAGTTATGTTCCGATCATGTTACTGGTCATGTTCTGAGTTATGTTACTGAGTCAGCGAGTAAAGATAAAATTGCCTATGCTCAAAATTATGTTGAAAATCCCTGATGACTACAGTATATGCCAGCTCCGAGTGTTAGAAGTAGCCCTTCTCTGAATGGCAGATAAAAGGGAGTGGGAGTGAGCTATCATGTTGTCTTGAGTGCTCCCTGATGCATCTGATGGGCCTCAGGAAGCTGTGAGATACAGGAAGTTGGACTAGATGGCCCTCTGGCCTGATCCATTGATGAACTTCTCATAACAGCTGGAAAATGTGTACTGTCTCTTTAAAATGATGAGACATAGGCAGAACTGAGACCAAATAGCAGCTGCTCTCCAATCTTAGACATCCTCCAGGCATGTATTTAGTAAGTGGAACAGTGGGTGGAATTGCCTGTGCAACTGAACTGCTGGTTTTCTGTTCTTAGTTTGGCAAGCACGAAGCCAATTACACAAGATGCAGGCTGACTGTCGGTGCTAACTTATTGAATATTTCAATAAGAATATTTCATTCAATCCACAGAAGCATATGCTGAAAAATTGGTTACTCTTTAAGGTGCTACAGAACTCTGTTATAGAAAACACTGTAAAGGAAAAGAGAACATTAGGTTAGGTTTTCTCTTGGACACCAAGTAATCTATGTGGAGGGAATAGTGTGTGTGTGTGTGTGTGTGTGTGTGTGTGTCCCATCCACCTTTCATGTGGCATGATCTGCAGGTTTACTGCCTCAAAACTAGCCCCTTGTGAATTGCTATTTAGGACAAAGAATGCATTTTTCCTGTTCTTTTATTGCACTGTGAAGCTATTGAGCAGCTGGCAATAACACACCTTTGATATATGAGGTAGCAAAGGACTGTGGTCCAGCAGCTAACTGGCATTAACCAAGCCACTTGGAAAAAGGAGCTACAAACTTGCCAAGACATGCTGCTTTCCCTCCCCCCCCCCACTAAAGGACAGCAAATTGCTTTTAGATTTGTGTCTAT
>JAJKFI010024752.1:0-12540 GCA_029204185.1 Lerista edwardsae | reverse complement strand
GTCCACAAGCCCCCAACTCTGCTACAACACTTCAAAACAAACAACAGTTGTCACTCACAAAGTTGCTGTCTTTGCTGTCTCAGCCATGAAAGGCAGTAATTAATATGTTCATATCCATTGAGTGTTTATAAACTGTGGGGTGCCAGATATATTTTCTAATCTTGGATTGCATGACAGTTACTTGAATAATTACTGGTTTAATTATCTGATTAATTAATACACTTGTGTGCATGCATGTTTGTAGGTGGCAATAATGAGACAGCCAGTATCCTTTCCAGTCAATACTGTACTGGCATTAGTACTGGATAGTACAATGGAATCTGCTACTAAATTGTTTTAATAATTAACCGCTCAATCCTCTTCTGTGCTGTATACAATGCAGGGCAGTGGCGTAGCTAATGAAAATATAGCCTGGTGCTGAGGGAAAAATGATGTCCTGGAAGTGACATCATGGCAGGAAGTGATGTCACTTCCAGGAGTTATGTCATACCTGGGCTTTTCAAAAAGGTGACAAATGGCAGGAAACCTACATCCTCCCCCCAGCAGTGTGCCCCCTCCTGCTACCCCAAATCACCCACCGACATAGCTAGGTCATTTGATACCCAGGGCCCATATATTTTTAACGTCCCCATATGACAAAATTATTCATTCATTCATATTTTTAACATTTTCTTACGGCCCTTCTTCCAAGAAGCTCAGGGGTGTGTGCATGTTCCTCCCTTTCTTTTGTCCAGTTTAAAAGTTGGCTAAGCTAGTGATTTTTTACATGATAGTTGTATTTTCATTTTCACAGGTTTTGGTCATAACTTTTGATAAAGATATTACACTCCAGTTGGTTTCATTGCATTCTGCATTAAATTACCATTCCAATGATATACAACATGATGGTATTTGTGATTACCAAGATTTTCACAATTTTGGCCACTTAGCGTAGTTTATTGCACCCCTAAAGCTTGTTGCCTGTGCAATTTCTACTCCCTGCACCACTTTAGCTACACCCTGGCACAGGGCTGGAGGTGGCTGTAGTGCAACTCGGATTAAGGGAACTCATGTCCCCTCACTCCAAGTACTGATCCAGCAACCTCAATGGGGGTACTCGGAACTGCGCCAGCTGATGTAATGTCAGGCTGCTTGGAAGCGAGGTTAGGATCCAGCCTAAGTTCCGGAGGCTGGTCCCACCCCCTTCCTGGCCCCAGTCTGCCCACCACCCACCTTCCCCCATCCCGTTCTGCCCTTGTTCCACCCTCCCCCACACCAGCTGCCCTCAACCAGTAGAAAATTACTTTCCCAAGGCAGCATGGAGGCTGGATTCGGCCTCCACAGTCCAGCATGCATCTTTACACTGGTCCAGTTGGTTTGTGCCTCAGGAGGCACAAATGTGCCAGTGTAAGGACTTACACCAGCCCAGCCCAATCTTAGGACTGTGCTCTAAAACTGATAATTTTAATGGGAGCATATTTGAAATAATACCAAATAATATTATACTGTATTGCAGCACCCATAAGTAGGTAGTATTTTTGGTGATTTTCCCCAAAAAATTTCTTTATTAAAATAGCAAATTGCGGCATTATGTGTTTTTATTCTACATTCTCATTTGAAGTTCTCATATTTATTAGTTTTAAATGCTTTAAAAGTGTACAGGGTAGATGATATAGTGTCAGCAGATGCAGCCACAGTATTATTTCTAATAGGAAAAGTAATCTATTTTAATTTCTGGAAAATATCTTAAACACTAAAATGCAGCATTTTGTGTTTGTATTCAAATATTCTTACCTCCAAATGGTGGGGTTTTGTGTTTTTATGCGGTGTTTAACAAAAACCAACACACCCCTACCCATAAGGGTTTGGCGTAAGGAATACAGCTGCAAGTCTAACATTTGTCTGGGAGTAGGTATCATTGACTACAATGAGAGGTCTTAGGCTTTCATAGGATTGGACTCACAGCCTTATATCACACTGTGTCTTCCAGTTTTCAGACATATGATCAGTGGTGTCATTCAAATGATTTAGGAACAGGAACTCACTTTTGATTGGCACTTGTCGGGAACCCGGAACCAGCCACGGAGCCCGTTAGGATCCGGAACGCCCGTTCTGGTCCGTTCCCCCTGAATGACATCACTACATATGATTCATCTTCAAACTGCAGAGTGTGTGTGTGTGTGTGTGTGTGTGTGTGTGTGTGTGTGTGAGAGAGAGAGAGAGAGAGAGAGAGAGAGCTTGCTCGCTTGCTTGCTCGCTCCATTTACTGCCTCAAGCAGGCACACAATATTACATGTATTTCTGCCCAGATGGATTAAAAATAGCCTTTCATATGGTGACGAGTCTCTTCTTATCTGAATCTGAAATGAAAGCAGACAAACTAAGTGTTAAAAATAATATTTATAAAGAAGTTTGTTGACATGAATCTGCCTGTTTGTGTTTGAAATGGATCTTCATATCTGTATTTTGCTCTCCTATTTTACAGAGCTTTGGCATTATGCTGTAACTGCAAAAGATATTCCAGGTATGGCCACAGAAGAAGAACTTGATGAGTCTGAATATGGTTCTGCAGAATGCAAAGTAGGTAACTATTTAAGATAAATAAAAGCTAAAAATGTTTGGTTTAGGTGGTAGCTCACCCAAACCATTGGAAATCAGAAGCAACTGCATCTGCGGAAATTGCATTGGGACCTTTCTGTACTATCACCAGAGATGGCATCAGCGGCAACCAGTTTGGCTGATGCTCAAAGACCAATGTTCATAAGAGGGCCTACCCAACCTTCAGTGCTTGTGGTAACAGTAGAGGGCAATACATTATCAGGAAGAAAGCTAGGCTACCCAAAAGGCCCACTGCAGAACCTAACAAACCAACAACCTGTTGGCTGCACTGACAATGACCAACACTATGTCACAGTATGTTTTATTGTGCAATAAAAGATGGTTTTTAAAATTACATGACTACTCACAGATGATAAATTGTGGATAAGTAGAGGTGTTTGTTTCCATTGAATAAGATAGGATTAATGCCCAAGCCTTATTGCACACAATGCGATTACTTCTGAGTAAAATTAATACTACCGTTTTCAAACCATAGGCAAGATAGGGATAGGATAGCTATACAGTTGTTGACCACTTTTAACACAACTGGATCAGTGGTTCTCCAACTTTTTAGCACCAGGACCCCTTTTTAGAATGACAATCTGTTGGGACAATCATAGGAAGTGATGTCATTAACCTGGAAGCGATGTCATGGCTGGAAATGCCATTATCAAACAGGAAGAAGACTAGGCTACCCCAAAAGCCCATTGCAGAACCAACAACCTGTTGGCTGCACTGACAGTAACTTGCAGCCCAATCTTATGCATGATTACTCAAAAGTAAGTCCCATTATAGCCAATAGGGCTTACTCCCAGGTAAATGTGAATAGGATTGCAGCCTAACACTATGTCACAATACGTTTTATTGTGTAAATTAAGTAAATTAAAAGCTTAAGGGAAAAATAAATTGAAAAGTTTATTTAAAATACTGGAGAATGCGTCTAACCTTTTCAGGCAGTTGCTAATAAATTTAAAAAAATTTTTTTTCTGAACATCCGAAAGGCTGCAATCTCATCCACACTTATCACATCCTTAAACGATCTGATCATATCCAGGAGTAAGCCACACTGACTGTCATTATTAAACAAATTTACACAGGAGCCTATTAAAAGTACAGATCTGTAACCTTTCCCCAAATGCTGTCACATATGACAACAGCATCAAGTCTAATATAGTAAAAATAAAATACACATTGAAAAGAATGAAGACCCACTTGAAATTAGCTCATGGCCCATCTCATGGGTCCTGACCCACAGTTTGAAAAATATGCATCTGGATCATTGTGTCTATAAGAGCTGCATGGGGGAAGGAGGGACATAGCTTTAAAACCATTAATTAAAATAAATCAAAACCTTCAGAATATGTCGTGGGCATTATGTTAGCTGGAGGTATGAGGAGAAACTTGGAGGTGTTCACTTTTTAAAAATCTGCCTAGATGTCTGCTCCCACTCTTGAATTGTAGTATCCAAGAATGCATAGGGTACAACATTTTTTAAAAAACTTATTTTAGTGTTTAGGCAATAGGACCAGAGATGTGTCATTTGATACTACACCAGCTCCCTGAGTTATGGATGTCAGCATTACCAATGTCTTGGTTACAGGTAGCTGCATTGTTGCTATTGGGTAGACGATGCTTTCACACAGGGTGATAGCACTGGGCCAGCAAGAGCCAAATGTTTCAAGCCACTGAGACTGTGTTCCTGACCCCTCCATGGATACCTGAAACTGTGGATACTGCAGATGCCTCTTTAAATATAAGGGAACATCAGTGGTTTTGCTGCCACATTAAACAAAAAAGATTTGTTTAATGTTCCCCTATCATTTTAATATGCATCCCAGTATCCATTGTATCTGTGGACAACTGAGAACATGGAAACTGAATCAGTGGATACCGGGGCATGCCTGCACTCAGAGATGTGTTATCTCTGCAGCAAAAAGTGCTAAAGGAGATATGTGGCCTGTGCTTATCTGTCACCTGACATGCTAGTTTTCTATAGGCAGAGTATGATCCTCACTTGCTTGTTTTTAGTGAACATATACAGTATATCAACATATAATCCTTAACACAAATTACTTTGGAGCACAATAGCTGAAATCAATTTATCTATATATCAATATATATCAATTTATCAATGCAGTATACATTATGTCATCTATTTTTTAGAAAATGTGCTTAGGGCTGGTTATAGACTGGATGCAGAACCTGTTGAGACGAGTCACTGATGCTGTTTTCTTCTAGATCCACTAGAGGGAACTAGTGCATTGGTACCACACTTTACCTCTAATGAGTTAAAATCAGCTTAGTGGCCATCAAGGAATTAATCAAATCTATTTGAATTGATCATTGCATTTACTCCATCTGCCTACAGAAAGTTACAGCACCTAAAAACAAATGGGTCACAACAGAACAAACTGAGAAAAGTAATACACAAAGAAACAACATTCATAAATATTATAAAAGAATTATGTTGTAGATAAAAAAAATTAAGTTCAACTGGAAAAGTCTACCTTCTCTTGAACATATGTATGCGTGATGTCTCATATCTTATGATCCCATCATCGTTCAAAAATAATTTTTGGGGTGTAGTTAGACACAAGTATGAACTAATTTAGTGCCCTAAAGTGTGATGATTATACACGGAATGACTCTAATCAAATTTAGAAACACACGCGCACATGCACACACACCGCAAATGGCTAGAATGAATGCTTTCCTGAAAAGTGACCTGCTTCTGCTTTCTCTACCACATTAATAACATTCACAAGTGACTTATTTCAGGTAGTAGTAGCAAGATGACATTTGTGAGATGTTAGGCAAATTAAATTAGATTTATCTCTGTGAGGTACATAGAGTTTTCAGGATGTACCAAGGACTAAGGAGGAGTGTGGTGAATGATCCACAGGTGTGCCACAGGAGTTTGGGGGGTTATTTCTTAGTAGGGCCATTGAGGGATGTGAGCCCCCCCACCAGCAGCATGGTGTGCCTTGACAATTTTAGCACCTTGTCAATGTTCTATAAGATAAAAAAAGGTTGAGAATCAATACCTTTACTAGTAAAGCCAAAATCAACTGCAAAAATGGTGTAATTATAATTAATTATACAAAATAAGAAACATAAGAATGTGTAAGTCATGAAATCAATTTTTTCTTGGTACAGAATTCAGATTGCCAAGATATAGCACTAGAGACTTAAGGGTGTTTTAGTAATATTTGTTTTATTTACACATGAAACAGTGAAGGTGAGCAGCATATACACTTCACCTAGGCAGCAGATTTGCTAACTGAGATCAGGACCACACCCTTTCTGAAGTCTGTTTCTCTGCCTGTTTTGTGTACACACACAGATCTCATTCATTTTTCACCTTCTCCCATGGTGAAAAGCTTGCGGGGTTTCCAGGTTGTTTCTTTTGCAGGCACTCACCAGAACCAGGCCTGCTTATTCTCAGCACACCCCTCTATGATCTCCATCTGCCCTCAGGCCTCTGGGACCATTAACATTCCTTCTTCAAATCTCAGACTGTGATCAGACATAAGGCAAACCTGTAACAGTACAAGATGCAATTCTAGTGAGGCAAATTGTGTGTGCCCTTAAACTTAAGCTGAACACACTTTTGCTACTCACTCACCTTTCTCCTACCTAAATCAACAAAGACTCTTTGTTGCTTTTGCTGCAACAGACCAACTTGGCTAGTCTGGAAACTGTCTCCTATCTGACTCAGCAAGGAACTGACCTTCATAAGGAGAGCTAAAGCCTCATTTAAACAAACAGTAAACTTCACACCCTGTGATATATTCTGGGAGTAACTAGGTTTGAATTTCTATGCACACATTCTTGGGAGTAAGCTCCACTGAACACAATGGGCCTTACTTTGGCGTAAACATGTGTAAGATTGCACTGTTGGTTAAGTACAGTAGAACAAGAAAGAAATTTGATCAAGATTAGTAGAAAAATAGTTTGAGTTCTAAGTTCTGCTGGAATGAACAGACTGCACTTCTTACCTTTCTAAAGTCATGTTCCATAGGTACTTCGTTCTTCATTTTTCTGCTATTACAGTAACCATTTCTGCTATTTACTGATGATATAGACACCCTTAACAGTTAAATAGAGCTAATACAGTCTCATAGAGAAGAACATGTATTACTGGCATGACAATGAGCGGTAACAAATAGCGATTGGGCTAGTTACAACAGCAGAACAGGGTCCATCATCATCAGGCTGTGCAACAGTGTGCAGCTAGCAGCCATTTTGGAGCCCCCACTACCACTGCTGGTGGTGGTAGCAGGAGACGGCCTACATAGCTGGCAATCTGCTCCAGAGCAGATAAGCTGGTTCAGGGGAAGGATTGTGGGTGGGGTGGAACCAGGCATTCCAGGGTAGGGACTGGTGGTCAGGGATGGATCTGGTGGCAATGGTGCATGTTATATCTCATCCTCTCAGAAACCTCCTTGCACAATTTCCCTCCTTGAACATATGCTACCAAAATAGGTGGTTTATGTTTGAGGAGACCCATAGGCAGCCCCAGGGCTTATGCAGAGATAAGTAAAAATATTTTGATTTGCCTCCTGTTTACCTTTGGACCAGGATAGGATGCAGTGCCTTTTTGGTGCAGCTGCATTGGTGCTGGTAGCAGGCCAAAGATCATTTTTAGGGCTGCAGTGCTGTGGATTAATAAATCAAAACCATTTGATCAATTAAAACAGTACCCCTCATGAGAGAGAAGTGGATTTCAAAAAAATGAAAACCGTTATCTCTTACTCAAATATTTTTAAAACACAGCTGATAGACAACATCTTAGGCAAGATATTCCCCTTCTTCTCTGTAGCACAGGTGGAAATGCCTGTTTTGAGATAGTGACACATCTGGGTCTCCTCTGTAAAGAAAAAAAAGCCTTTCTATTCAGAACTATTTCTATTTAGAAATAATTTCTATTCAGAAATAAATTAGAACTATTTATTCAGAACAGTTGCAAACAATTGCAAATTTTATCAATGAATTGAAATGCATACAATTAATCAATTAAGATGTTAATAGGATTGGTGCACCCTATTATTATTTGCTACTAACCCTCACTAGCTTATTTTAATTACAGGGATTTACCGTGAGCATTATTTCAGTTCTTTGCAACTTAAAAATCAGGTTGCTGAAATTAAATTTTAAATTATTCATTTTGTCTGTAATGCAAATTAGAAGCATGTACATATTATTTATCACATATGTACCCCACATTCTCTCCAGGTTGCTCAGGGTGGTACACACAGTTTGTCTCATTTTATCCTTACAACTACCTATAAGAGGTAGAAAAATTGCAACTGGTCCAGGGTCACCCATAGAATTCCCAAAATGCTATTTAATTACCACAGTGACTATCAAATGTAAAACAAATATCCACCCCAGTCTTATCTGTGTTTGCTCAGCAGAAAATACTAATGGCCATCGCTTCCCCTCAAGATGCTCTGGGAACTATAGTACTGTATTTTAGAGGCCAGGCTGTCTAACAAGGAGTTCCCACAATGCTCAGATTGCAATTGTTTCCAGGGTTTCTTGGGAGAAGTCAAAACTCTGACAAACGAAACTGGTGATTTTGTGCTACAAACATCCTCTCATAGGATAAGTTTCTGAGGTAAAAATATGAGAGTAGCTTACAGTAAAACCCTGAATCCTAAAGGTATACATTTTCCTCCTCTGGTTTTCAAATATTGTGATAAATTGGAGATTTTTTTATTTATTTTGGGAGCAGAATATACAGACTCCTGTTTTCATGACAACAAAGGTGTCTGGGTCATTTTAGTTGAGTCATTTTTCACCCTGACAGGCATCAGCCTTGTTCCCTGGAGTAATGATGTCGGCATTGCCTCAGCATCAGGCAATGGGGGATTCTGCCACTGACACTCTGTTTTGATGTTTTATGTTTGATGCCAGCTGTGTGGCCGCCTTGTCTCCAATTTTCTACTGGCATCAAGCCTGAGAGTTCCGTCTCTCCCTGTCTACACTAGCACCCCCTAGCCTGAAAATTGCAACAAGTCTTGAGCCTGGACTTAAAACGCCCCCAGTACTTGTTTGTTCTTAGTTTGGCTTGAAGGAAAGGCTCTATTGGTTCCCCTTAGTGCTACATTTCCTAGGTTCACTTCTCCCTCTTATTACTGTAAAGGCTTTGGCAGCCATCAACTGGCAGGACTCTTCTGTCTTTGCTGGTTTCATGTTTCTCTTAAGTACAACTTGTCCTTCACAAGCACACCATCTTAGTGTGTTACACCACAAAAATAGTTCCTCCAGTGAGTGCTCTATCAGGTTGGTGGGGGTATATGACCTTTCCATGCACAGAGAGTATCCCCTCAGGACCTTTATTGCTGATAAAATCTCCTAGTTGGAAACATGAGTAAAGCACTGTGGCCTGCACTGTGGTTCCCCCCACCCCCCGCCCTTCAGTTAAGGCGAAAATTATGTCTAAACGTAAAGCAAGATTTCCCTGCCATTTTCTCATTTTTTATTGATTTACAGACCCATGCTAGTGATTGGGAACACTGATACAGAAAGTTAGGCTGTCCCCCTTTGACTTATCCTGCCATGTGTGCCTGACACACAGAACATGAAGAAATGCACCTCTCAGGAGGCACTTTGCCTGACAGACTGCTGTTAAAGATAAATGAACACACAGCTAGTTACAAAGGGGACAATTCTAATAAAAAATGCTACATTAAAACAAATGTGATTAACAGCGCAATCCTACGCAAGTGTACTCAGAAGCAAGTCCATGGTGTTCAATGGCTCTGTTAAGTGTACATAAGATTGCAGCCTTAATGTGCTTCATGAACTATGCACAAAACAGCTCTGAAGATGAATCCTAGCAATATTACTGATAGTTGCAATGACTGCTAAGAAATAACTTTGGAATACAGAGTGATTACCATTCATTTAAACATCTTTGTGAGGGGTTGTAGTCCAAACCAACTTCTGGGAAAAGCAGGTTTCCAAAAAATAGATTGCAAGGTGCCGGGCTATTTGCGTTGCATTACATTGAACAAGTAGCTAGTTATCCATTTTGGGAAAGAAAAATGGAGGCTTGAAAGGGCAAAGGGATTAGAGTGGTCTGTTTGAGTTTGCATGGTTTTCCTGTAGCTGAGGTTGAAGGCTCAAGTCAAGAATTTGGGGTCAAACAGATGGCAAGTCTGTGTTTATTTTTATTTTAAATGTGAGTTTTAAAACTCATTGTTGTATACCATATTTTAGTTATAAACTCCTTTCAGGGTTCTAGCTGAGAAGGTTCAAGCCTATTGGACTTGCTGATTGGGTATTTCTCTAAGTTCATACAATCAAATGCTGCAAATAAAGACTGCAGGATTTGGCAATCACAGTTAAAGGGAAATTAAAACAGAGATTTTATCTCAGCTAATGTTTGCTTTACTTCCCAGGAGCTGGCACACACTGTGCCAATTCCTTGTAGTTAGAAGCTCTGCTCCTTGAACATCTGTATAATGAGGAGAGGCTTTTCATGGCATAGTGATGACATAATAAGGATATATGCCAAGGACAGGATATAATGGATAGGTCCACTCTGTGCAATCAAAGTTTTTTTCAGTGTTTAAAAATAATAATCTAATTTCTGCATTTTATGCTGATATGGAAGCTTTGGTGATGAAACACTGTTTGATCTTCAACTATATAATATTTAAACAATTTGCTTGAATGCTTTTTTTTTTTTTAAACCAGTTGATTTAGAAGGGGTATAGTCTGTCAAGTTCTGGAGTTGATGGAACTTTACCTTGTTCTCTTATTGCAATAATCCTTGCTAGGTCCAATTATCTGCAATTGTATCTTTTTGCATAATCTCATTAATACATTTAGCAGTGAATTACATGGTGATTCAAAGGGTAACACAAATTGTGTCAGAAATGAATCATAATACCTCTCAGTTATTCCAATGGTTTTGCACATACTAGGCATTCTCTGGGGCATATTTCATCATAGCATCATAGAGTTTGGAAGGGGCTTTGTAGGCCATCTTATTCAATTTCCTGCCCAATGCAGGAAATGCACAATTGGAGCATCCTGAATAGATGGATGTTTAGATTGAAGATCTCCAGTGAGGATCCCTCTTCCCTCTGTCTCATAGCATTGATTCCTCCTGGCTTGTCTGGCCACTTTTTCAAGACAACCTAGATAAGCACATTTAGAACAGAAAAGTAATTATCCTCCAGACCAAAAACTGTGATTACTTGCTTGTGGAGCACTACTGGAGGAAGAGATGAGTTGCCACTGCTCTGATCTTCTTCTTGCTTGCTCTCAGTGAATGAAAAGAGGATCAGAGCCGAGGGCAGTGGTTGAGTAGGCTGGGGGGGATGGGACGATGGATAGGTGCAAGATGTGGGTGCCATCTCCTTTAATACAGTGTCACTTGAAGTAGACTCTTTACCTTACCATATGTTCTCTTCTGGCATATGCAGCTAATGTTCTTAAGTGAGAAAAGGTGCTTAGCACCGGCTGAACAATGTCACTTCCTGCTTAATGATGTCACTTCTGGCTCTCAGCAGGCGCTGTGAATGCTATTTGACCCGCTATATGAAATAAGTTTGATATCCCATCTATTTCATTAGATGTATGCAGTGATCCTCAGCATCATTGCATTGTTGAATAACTTAGTTCAGCCCATTTGACTTCAAATGCTGAGAAACCCACTGCTATTTCTCACATTCCATGGCCATCGTTCTCTTCCTTTGCAAGTTTAGGCTCTAGTAGGTAACCATTGTTCCTGTCTCAGTACTTTAATTAGCACAGGGAGACAGATGTCTCAAGCTCCTGTATTGTTGCTGTGAATCCTCATTGTACTTTACATAATAATCACGAACTGCACCTCTTCCATCCATAGCCTTTTGACCTCACCTTTTACAATGTTTCTTTCTTTATTTCTATATCCATGTATGTATAATAGACTTGCATATTATGTGAGAGTTATGTTCCGATCATGTTACTGGTCATGTTCTGAGTTATGTTACTGAGTCAGCGAGTAAAGATAAAATTGCCTATGCTCAAAATTATGTTGAAAATCCCTGATGACTACAGTATATGCCAGCTCCGAGTGTTAGAAGTAGCCCTTCTCTGAATGGCAGATAAAAGGGAGTGGGAGTGAGCTATCATGTTGTCTTGAGTGCTCCCTGATGCATCTGATGGGCCTCAGGAAGCTGTGAGATACAGGAAGTTGGACTAGATGGCCCTCTGGCCTGATCCATTGATGAACTTCTCATAACAGCTGGAAAATGTGTACTGTCTCTTTAAAATGATGAGACATAGGCAGAACTGAGACCAAATAGCAGCTGCTCTCCAATCTTAGACATCCTCCAGGCATGTATTTAGTAAGTGGAACAGTGGGTGGAATTGCCTGTGCAACTGAACTGCTGGTTTTCTGTTCTTAGTTTGGCAAGCACGAAGCCAATTACACAAGATGCAGGCTGACTGTCGGTGCTAACTTATTGAATATTTCAATAAGAATATTTCATTCAATCCACAGAAGCATATGCTGAAAAATTGGTTACTCTTTAAGGTGCTACAGAACTCTGTTATAGAAAACACTGTAAAGGAAAAGAGAACATTAGGTTAGGTTTTCTCTTGGACACCAAGTAATCTATGTGGAGGGAATAGTGTGTGTGTGTGTGTGTGTGTGTGTGTGTGTGTCCCATCCACCTTTCATGTGGCATGATCTGCAGGTTTACTGCCTCAAAACTAGCCCCTTGTGAATTGCTATTTAGGACAAAGAATGCATTTTTCCTGTTCTTTTATTGCACTGTGAAGCTATTGAGCAGCTGGCAATAACACACCTTTGATATATGAGGTAGCAAAGGAATGTGGTCCAGCAGCTAACTGGCATTAACCAAGCCACTTGGAAAAAGGAGCTACAAACTTGCCAAGACATGCTGCTTTCCCTCCCCCCCCCACTAAAGGACAGCAAATTGCTTTTAGATTTGTGTCTAT
>JAJKFI010024742.1:0-14905 GCA_029204185.1 Lerista edwardsae | reverse complement strand
GCCCGCGCGGCAGGCGGCAGAACGGAACGGACGGGCTGCCAATCACACGTAAGTCCTGCCCAGCATTCCAGATCTTCATATCCAGATACCATCGCTGGCCTTACTCCACCTCCAGCCTCCCACTTTATACTGAGGCCATCCAAATCAGTATCTGTTGCTAGGCAGGCGCTAGCATCAGCCATGCCCATCTGCACCTGTGCTAGCCTCCCTTCCTAGCCAGAGCTCTCATCAACCTGCAGCTGTGTTCCTGCTGCAAGCAAAGACCTTGGGAGTTAACCCTGCAATCCCTGGTTAATCTGGGACAAGGGACCATTGCTGATACCATTCCCTATCTCCTCGGGGTATCTCCTACCTTTTCCAATACAAATCCTAACCAACTTTCCAGCACTGACATAGTGGTGCCAATGGGACATGTGCTGCATCCTGCAGTTAGGGGCAGTCACAGGGGCCTCCTCAAGGTAAGGGGATGCAATGTACTATTTCAGTGCTGGAAGGTTGGTTAGGATTGCACCCTAAACTTTATGCAAACTCTCTTTATCTACTTCTAGAAGATAATTAGTTGCTATCCTTGGAATGGGGGAATTAGGACTAAGAGTAGTGGAAATGAGTGGTTTGGGGGTCTGGATCCTGGCAGGATTACAGAGGTTAGGAGCATGGTGGAAAGTCTGGGATTTGTATCCACCAGCAAGCGCTGTGCCAGGGGAAAACCTGGCTGTGCCTGTTGCTTCAGGGTTAGGGTTAGGGTTAAGGATAGGGGTGGATCTTAATGGATCCAGTCCTAAAGGGAAAGCAGCACTAGGATCAGTATTGCTAGTGTGTGTATTCTGCTTGGATGTGTCCTAGATATTAATGGACTTGTCAAACAATGTGCTTTTGAAGAGTGACATCACATACCCTCTCCAAGTTAGCCAAGCTTTTCAGTTGCTTGGGGCAGGTCTGTGGATACCAGCGACATGCAGTGAGGGTGTAGCTGGTGAGACAGAATTGCCCTACTGGAGTTCTTTGAAAAGTGGCCCACGGCTGTGATCCCGCAAACCACCCAGGGCTTTGAGCAGCTGAAACCCATACTGATCCTATTGCTGCTTTCCCTTCAGGACTGGATCCATTAGGTTCCGCCCCTTAAGCAGCAGACACAGCCAGGCTTTCCCCCATACCAACCCAGTATCATCCTCTCCCCCAGGACTGGCCTGCAGGACCCAGTGTGAATCAATTTTGCAAGGGGGGGCATCGCCATGCACCCCCATACTCACTAGCATGCACAACAGTGGTGAACCCTGGGCCGATGGCACCTTGTGCAAAGTGCAGTGCCTGGAAGTAGGCAGCGGTGATGCAAACTGCTTCGGGGGGGGCTCTTTCGAGCCATTGGGCCCCGGGGGAGGCTGGAGGGCTGCCCAGCAGCAATGCTCTGCTGGCTGCCCTCTCCCTGGAATGCTTGGCATGGAAAATTCCGTGACCATTACAAAGCGAGGGGCCGCCCTCCAGGCACAGGGTCTGATGCGTCCAAGTTGGTCAAAGTGCCATAAGGCTGGCTCTGGCTCTGGCTCTGGCTCTGTAACCAAATAGGACATGTGTGCTTGCCTGGTACAGGCAGGGCCGGCCTTAAGCCAATGTGACCAATGTCACCACAGGGGGCCCTGCTCTTCAGGGGGCCCCGCACCAGCGCACTAACCATATCATCTGCTGCAGCAGCTGGGATTTCTATGAACTGTAAGTCAGTGGGGTGAGCAGAGCAGCTTAACTTTGGGCCCTCCCACCTGCCCTTGCCTCTGAACTGCTCAAAACGGGCCTCCTGGAAGCAGTTGGCAGTGACGTTATCGTATCGCCACCGACCATTTCCATGTGCCATGCTTTGTGCGCGACACCAACAGCACTCTTCTTGGTGAGTGGGGGGGCCCCACAGTGAGGGTTGGGGGCCTCACAGGAATGCCCCACATTAGGCCCTGTTCAGTGCTGTCATCTACAAACAAGGAACGGGAACGCTGGGCAGGACTTGGGCGGGACTTCGGCGTGATTGGCAGCCCACCTGTTTCGTTCCATGGCTGCCCTGGCCTCAGGGGGGGCTGCCCCTGGTTTGCGCGCCCCACCGCTGCTCGCCCAGGCTCCGGCGCGCCCCCCACCTGTCTCCCCCAGCGAGCAGGCACCCCTCCCCCAAGGCCAGGGCAGCCGTGGAACGGGATGGGCGGGCAGCCAATCACGCGGAAGTCCCATGTAAGTCCCGCCCAGCGTTCCCGTTCCTTGTTTGTAGATGACACCACTGGCCCCGTTCCTGCTAGAGCCGGCCCTGGGTCCAGGCAATGTCTCTTCTGACATCTTGGTCCAGAGCTGCCTGGAAGTGATCTCTCAGCCTAAGGCTTGATCTGCCAGCTTAACATGGGGAACCCTTTAGGAGCAGAAACCAATTTTATAAAACAGCCTAAAGCCGGCCCTGCTCCCCCTTAGCAGCCACTACCCCCTTAGCTCCCAAGCTCCATCCCTCAGCTTTCTCAAATAAATCTGCCATCTTCTTTTGGCCCCTGTCCTTCCTTGCCTCTCCAGCCACTGTCCGAATGCTACTTAATGGGCTAACATTGTGTCAAGCCGCAACGTTTGTATAGATCGCTAGGTGTGATGGAGCGCACGAGGCACTGCTCTATAAATTGCCATCAGTCTCAATAGAAAAATTGATTACGGCTGTTGATACTGCAAATAGTTGCCTTCAAGCACTCTTTAATAGCAAGGAAGCATTTGGGCCACACCATATTGATTCCTGCTTACATGTTGTGCTCGGAGAATAAACTAGATGTCATGCAGAAGAGGTTTTTAACAGTAAGGAAGACTTCTCTCACTCGGAAAGCATGCTTTGCTTCCTGTGATGACTGCACAGTGAGCATTTGGTTAATTATCCCCATTGACTTCTGTGAATACCGATGATTAGGGATGCTGCTTATGCTATAAACAACCATAACTCTGCAGGGAAGAAAAAAAATGATGGTTACATTTTTTTTTAAAAAAAATGCATTGATTCAAAGCCTCTGACAAAATAAAAATGCAGAATTAAATGCTGTGCTTACACCCATTTCAGTTAATATGCAGGTTCTTCTGCAGTGTGTCAATGACAAGTCTGAACGGTTCTGTGTCTTCAGTCCCTTTTAACTATCTTTCATTCAGATCAAAGAGGTTGCATTTCTTTTCTTTTTTTTTCAAAATGAGAGAAGGATCCATGCATCCTTAATTGACAATTCCACCCAGTGACAACGATACGCAAAACATCTCACTAAAGGGGCCTGATAATCAATGGCACTTTAGGGACACAGTAGAGTAAGTGATGTGTTGGTGGAATCGGGGCTGCTGATTTGTAAAGACCAAGGTACATCATTGCTTGAGGGCTAGATGTGAGGGCTAGATGTAGTGGAAATGCAGAAGAGCCTCCCAAGGAGACAGAATATGGTGTTGACAGAGGCCCTTGGCTTAGGCAGGCTTAGGGTTAGCACCAGGGCAGTAGCAGTGGCTGGGGTGCACAGCAGCCACACTTGGGAGCCTGTAGTGGGATATAAGCAGTGGTGTCATCCAAATGATTTAGAAACCGGTACTCACTTTTGATTGGCACTTGTCCAAATGCCAAACAAATAATGATTTAGGCCAGCTCAACTTCTAGAAACCGGTACTCGCGTAGTGGTGCGTAGTGGGTGCATGACATCACTGGATATAAGGCAGTGTTATTCAAACTGTAGGTCAGGAACCACTTAGTGGGTTATGAATTGATGTCAGGTGGGTCATGGAGAGCTGGGAGCAGCCCGCTTGGAAGCTGTAGAACTCACTCTTGCTATATTCCATTGGTGAGTATTAACAGTTTGAATTTTCAAAGGAGGGTTTTTTTTTTTTAAATTGTTTCGAGTTCAGTGCTTTTACATCATATTTTGTCCTAATCTTGCTTGCTGTCAGGGTTGTAAAATTGCTTCAATTCAAGAATGTCAATTTGCATTTCAGGAGTGTGATTTTATGATGTTACAAGGACAGCGCTTCCTGCTTGATGATGTCACTTCCTGCCATGACATCACTTCCAGGTTAATGACATCACTTCCGGTGAGTTCCAACACAAGTGCCATTCTAAAAAGGGGGTCCTGGTTTAAAAAGTTTGAATATCACTGATATAAGGAACACCTGAGGGAAGGAGAGATGGCGGGTTGTAGTTGTCGAGAGAATGATGGAAGGTTTGCTATTGCATTGAGCAAACTTACTGGCCTGACATACTGACTGAGACCTCACAAGTGGTCTGGTGACTGAGGATTATTGGACTGAGACTAGGGAGGACTGCTGTTTAGTGGAAAGCCACTGCTCCGAAGCCAGAGGAGGAGACATGGAGCCTGCAGGCAAGCCACTGGAGTCCAGCAGTTTGTATACACTGCCAAGGCTAGCTGGCTCTGGGTCCGGGGAATTAATTAGCTTGAGCAGGCATAGCCTTTAGTGGGAAAGGTGTGGAGCAGGGGCTTTGGCAAAACACACTCACGGATTCTGAGCAGCTTCTTGTACCTAGTATTATTATTTTTAAGTATGAATCCCATCTATCACAGGAGGCACAACCTGGTGCCAGAGACTGAGGACTGTCAAGGTTGATAAGACTGGGATGGAAATGGGTGAGAAGGAGCTTAAGGAAAAGAGTGCGCTAGTCATTTTCTCTTGGAAACAAGAAGAAACTACACCATAGAGGTGGGGGAATAAAAGGGCAAAACAGTGCTAAAATTTACTATTATAAATCATTTCCAACACCCCATTTTTCTATAAGCTGATCTGTGATTTACTGAAGTTCCTCATATAATTCAGTATTAAAAACCCTTCTATGATGAATGCTGCTTTCACTATATTTTGCTGATTCCCCCCTTATTTTTGAACTTTTTGATACCCTGCGCCCTGCAGAGGTTCAGTTTCAGCAGCCTTTGCCTGTTTTAAATCCATTATACCGCAGCCATGTGCTGGTGTGTGCGTGCGTGCGTGTATGTGTGTGTGTGCGCACACGCATCCTCCTGTCTGCAATAGCTTACCATTTACAAGCAAGTCTAGTCTTTCTAGTAATAGAGCTGCCTTGTCTATTGGGCAGCCGAATCTGTGGTGGGGAGTTGACAAAGCCAGGTAGGTTCCATTCCTCCAATCAGGTAATGTGAAGACATCATCAAACCTCCTTTTTTTTTTAAGCCAAAGCATAGGGCGCTCAGCTATGCTTTTCTGATGGAGGCTGTGAGTACCCTAGTGCTGGAACAGCAAGCACCCACTTACACTACAGTAAGTGCAAAGGCTGAGGAGTCCTCGGGCAATGTCAATAGCTAGGGTTAGGAACTATAAAATTAGACAAACATGTTAAAAGATTTTCCTTTTGTTATTGTTGCCTTCCCCCACCCCACCCCACCCCACCCCACCCCAGCTTGCAAATGCCCCAGCCTCAGTGTTAGGAATGGTTTATGGGCTTGGTCCTGAGTAGCATCCCGGCTCCATCTGCTGGGCATTACTGGTTACTCTATCCTTTTGACCAAGCTCTGCAGTGTGTCCCTCTTGCTGAGTCAGGTGTTTTCCATCAGCCTGATGGTACGTTTTTTACTCAACTATTTTCCCCCTTTGGTTTAATTCTTTATTTCTTTTGGACTTGTAATAAATAAATAAATTTTGACTCTTTGTCAGCCTAATCCATATTCACAAGTGTCTCAGTGGGTTGTCTTTGCCTTGCAGATGTCACTATAAGTCTTAACTTTTAGTACGAACCCCTGGAGTTCAGTGCTGTCCTGGGAGGGTTTTGGTTTTTTTACCCCGGTTGGTCCCCTTCTGCCTGGTCTCCCTGCAGACTGGTGTGATGGTAGTAGATAAACACTACCAAGGCTTCCCCCCCCACCCTGTTCTCCTTTTCTGGATCAGTAACTGAAGTAGTGACTTTTCTGGATCAGTAACTGAAATCAACGTGCAGGCGTGTACGACTTGCCCTCTGCACTCTGACAAGGGGCCTATGTTATTTAAATTTCGCTGGGATGACAATACCCTTCCCAGGATTCATACTTTACTGGAATTTGAAGTGAATAAGAAACATTGTACTAGTATGTTAGCTTCCACGGATTTTGAGATGGTTGTGCGATCTTACGAATTATTTTCAAACCAAATGATTGATAGCCTGGGTTCTCTACAATCGACCATAGTTACCAGAAAAGGCCTCTTGCATTCAAATTGGTTTGATCAGGAGTGCAGGCAGGCGAAAGCCCAAGTACGGACAACTTTTGCCAAATTTAGAGCTCAGAACTCCCAAAAGACACTTAGGGAATACTTTGAGACAAATGTCGCCTTTAAAAGCTTGATTAGAGAGAAGAAAAAGGAATTTTCTAAAGACCAATGGCATAAGTTGCATTCTGCTATAGTTCAAAATGATGTTAAAGCCTTTTGGAACATCACGCGTGGGAGCTTTAGAAATGCCCCAGATCCAATAAGCAATATAACAAATCAATCCTGGATTGACCACTTTTCCAAATTACTTTCTGTCATGGATAAGGAGGATGTACCTAATGCCTCCCCAGATATAACAAATCTACCGACCTGGCCACCGGTAACTGAGGAGGAGATTTTGCCTCTTATCCAAGGCCTTAAGCTGGGTAAAGCTGCTGGTGCAGATGCTATCCCAGCTGACTGGATTAAGGCAGACGCGCCTTTTTGGACTCTTCTGCTAAGTAAACTATTTACTGCTGTAAATGTCACGGGACTTTTTCCTAAAGCATGGCTCAATTCTGTAATTGTCCCAATTTACAAGAAGGGGGATCCTCATGATCCTGCAAACTATAGGCCGATTAGTCTTTTGTCAATTGTCGGTAAGCTCTACGCCAAATATCTGTTGGACAAGGTGAGCTCGTGGACCCAACAATATAACATCATTCGGCCTGAGCAGATAGGGTTCAGAGGAGGCAAATCAACAATTGATCATGGTCTCATATTAAAACATCTGGCCACTAAATATGTTGTAAACCTTAAATCAAAAATGTATGTGGCCTTTCTTGACCTCAAGTCGGCGTTCGATTGTGTGGATAGGGATTTACTTTGGCACAAATTACAAACCCTCGGAATAGATAAAAGACTATTATACCTTATCAAGGGTTTATACTCCAACAACGTGTGCCAAGTCCGCACCTCTAAAACTGGGAGCTTAACAAAGGAATTCCCCTCTAATAGAGGGGTTAAGCAGGGTTGCTTGCTGGCCCCAATTTTGTTTAACATTTTTTTAAATGACCTGGTTCCCTGCCTAGAAATATCTAATGGCCATCCTCCTAAATTGGGAAATCGTCATGTTTCGATTCTTCTCTACGCCGACGATGCGGCAGTTATTTCTCGAACTCGTATCGGCCTCAAAAGGTTGCTGAATAAAAGCTTTGAGTATTTTACAGCTAATAAGCTTTTACTTAACTATGAGAAATCCAAAATTCTTGTGTTCGCTAGGACATGGAAACCAAGAAAATGGAGGCTCAACAATGTGGAGTTAGAGCAAGTAAAATCATTCAAATATCTTGGTTTTCATTTTACATACAACTTGTCCTGGACGGCACAACGCAATTACGTGCGTACGGCCGCTTTTTCGTCTGCTCAGGCCATTTGTAATTTCTTTTTCAGCAAAGGTGGTTCATTCATCCCAGCGGCAATTAAAGTTTTCTCAGCTAAATGTATCGCTATTATACTGTATGGTATCCCATTGTGGATTCGAGATCTCAATCACTTAATTGAACAAGTGCAGGCATCCTTTTTGAGAAAGATACTGGGTCTGCCGCGTTGTGTCCCGTATGCAGTGCTATGTTTAGAATCTGGACTACGAATGATTGAAACTGTGGCTTGGATCCGCGTGACAAAGCTTTGGCTTTCAGTTTTTTACTCACAGGCTGACGACGACCTGACTCAGTGTATGATTTTGGATACTTACTTTTCCGCGGAGCCCTGGACTTCTAAACTTGTTGAATTGGGGTTTGATTCAGATCTACTCGGCTCGGTCTCACAGTCCGAAGCCTTTAGATTGATTAAGGGGAAATTATTAGAAGCGCATGACCAAAAATTACTGAAGATGGCCAACACTCGCTGCTCGCCCCTTTTTCTTCAATTACGAATGAATATTGGCCAAATACCACCTTATTTGTATATTCTGGACATCCCTGTAAGACGTAGGGCCATGACGTTGGCCCGTTGTAATGTTCTACCTTCTGAAGTCCTGTGGGGTCGGTTTAAAGGGGTACCCTATATTGAAAGACTCTGCCCTTGCCAACAGGATAGTATTGAAACTCTAGTGCATTTACTCTTTCACTGCCCTTTACACTTAAAGAGCAGAGAGTTATTTTTCCAAGCTCTTATGTACAAGTTAAATCTGGACAGAGAAGAGGTGACCTTAAATTTTTTATTTGATTCTGAGGATCTTGTTGTGGTTAATCAACTGGCTCTCTTTCTGGTGCGTATTATTAACACTAACAATCACCGTATTGCTGGCTCTCTTGAATAGGTGATATAGCTAAACGGAACTTGATATGGTTATTGGTAATTATATCATTTATTTTATGTTTTTATATTATTGTATGCCAAATAAAGGTATGAATATGAATATGAATATGAAGTAGGGAGAAGAAAGGTGTACATCCTAACCACTAGGTGCTACTCCCCTCAAATATGCGGCCTTCCCCCAGGTCTTCTTCCCTGACACCTTCAGTTTAAGATGCTTTCAACTTTCACTCATGCTCCAAAAAGCATGGAAACTGGAATTCAAGATGGTCAATTTAACTTTCACACCATATAAGCAGTAAAGCCTCTGTATAGTCATGTATATTATGCTGGCTTTGCAAACTAAGTTCATACCACATTTTGCCATGGTTTTTCAACAATCCGAACCTGGAGTTAGGCTGGCACAGTTATGCCAGCAAAGTTTAGCCAGCACAAGGGCCGCCATAAAGTGTGTTTGCTCCACTCTTGGAGTCAGGGAGGATGGTGCATGTCTTGTGCTGTCCTCTCTGACTAGGGCAGTGCAATCCTATACCCCCTTTGCGCCAGCACAGCGCTCTTGCACCAGCCGAACGCTGTCACAAACATGCCATAAAGTGCATCCATGGTGGTGCTATGGCGCTGGGCTGGCTTACGCAGCAGCGTCAGCACTTGGACATTGGCGCGACCATCGGCAACACCAACCATACGCCAGTCAAGTGCCGGTGTCGCTTGGTCGGCGCAGGGCCTCCGCGAGGGCATTCTGGGGGTGTAACTGGGCAGCACAGTGGGCAGAGAGGGCAGTTGTGATGCGGTTGTGACACAGGATGGCCGTAATCCGAAACCCCGTCCCCAGCCAGGATGGCCCTGATTTGGGCTGCTCCTGTCCACGTTCCTCTGCGCCTGCTATTTTGCCGGTGCAGATCTGAGCAGGCCCATGGGGTGACTGGGGCTTAGGTGGGTGCAAGGGGAAAACCTCCCCTTGTCCTGCATGTCGCTGCTGCTGCCTCCAAATGGGCCTTAGGATATTGCCCTGCTATTTCGGCATTACTAGGCCAGCATAGTATAGGATTGCGCTCTGAGAGTGGTCCAAACATACTTTACAGTGTTCCCTGTGCCACCCAAACTTTGCTGGCCTAACTGTGCCGGCCTAACTCCAGGTTAGGATTGTGCTCTCAATGTTGGGCTAGAAGAGCATTCAGGCATAAATTCAATAGGTGAATCTCCCCCAATCACTTGCTACAGATGCACCTGATGAATGCCTACGTCATGCATCTCTTGAAGGCTTGGTACTTCCCAGGTACGCTGACCTGTCATCAGGGACTAAAAATGGCCCCCACTCAGTGTAATAAAACCAGAGGATATTTTAAATGGAGACAATTCAGATTAGAGGGAACAAAATGGAAAGTTAGGGAAGGAAGCCAGGCACCTCCTTGCAGGACTCCTGGGGAGGTTGGCTTACCTCTCCACTACTCAGTGTTTGCCTCAGAAGGGATTGAAAATGGCTCCCATTTACTTCAATGGAGCTATTGGGGGGTTAGGCAGGCACCCACTCACTTTTTCTGCTAAAGGTAGTTATGCATTATGCCATCTGCAAATATGTCTGGGACTTTAAACGTTAGTAACTAAGAATGGATAGTTTTTCTCCGAAAATATCAAAAGAACATACAGGTTGTGCCTGATTATCTGTGAATTTGGCTTAATGTGGGTACCTGGGACCCACACTGAGGCAAATTTAGCTACCTGAAGCTTCCAAGGGTAACTGGTGCTATGTTCTGGTTGCCTCCGGAGGCTCTTCTGAGGCCCACTAAGGCCATGCGTGGCCTCGGCAGCCTCAAAATGGTTGTTTTAGCAAAAACACACACACACACACACACACACACACACACCCCTCAATTTCCAATTTTTGAGTCAAACCACAAGTTAGGCCCAAAAATCAGAGGTTGTGGGTTTTTTTTGGCCAAAATGGACATTCTGAGGCCACCAAGGCTGTGCATGGCCTCACCAGGGTTCAGAAGGTCCTCTGGAGCCAACTGGTCAGGTCCTGAGGGTGGGTGGGGCGGAAATTCCCCATCCTGAGCCCCGCCAAGGCTCTGGGCAAAGGCGTGCAGCTTTGGCAGGCCTCGGAAAGCCCTCCGGACCAGACTGGAGCACAGCTGTTCAATTACCTATGGATTTTTCAATCCGCAAGGGTTCTGTAAACGGAACCCTTGTGGATAAAAAGGCCCCAGTGGTACTGTGAAACTTGAATGCATGAAAATTAATATCAAGCTCATAAACCAAAGGAACTGAATTGCCAATTAAGGAACAAAGTTGCAAATATTACAGGGGCTCCTCAAGGTTCAGGTAAGATTTAAAACAAAAACCTGCAGTAACCCCTACATTTCTCAATAAATTTGCATCAAATTTGGCAGGCTAGTGGCCATTGGAACCTAGTTGCTCCATGCCTAATTTCAGGATCATGGTCAGATTTTACGATCTGTAAAATTTTCAGGACTTACAGAATGCAGTTTATCTGTACAGGCACTCCATTGCCAGCATGAGGTTAAAGTACCTGACTTTTCCACTTTAAAAAAATTGGCCTTAAAGAGGCTCCTTTGACATCTTGGCATTCTGAAAGGGATGCTGACTCAGGGCACAATCCTAACCTGGAGTTAGGCTGGCACAGTTAGGCCAGCACAGTTTGGATGGCACAAGGGACCCCGTAAAATATGTTTGGTCCACTTTCTGAGTCAAAGGGGCGGTACACAGATGTGTGCCATCCTCCCTAACTCTGAGAGTGGTCCAAACACACTTTGTGGTGTGGCTTGTGCCATCCAAACTGTGCTGGCCCAACTCCAGGTTAGGACTGCGCCTTCATTTTATCCTGTAACCCTGTTTGCTCTTCTTCCTTAACTGCCCAGTAAACCAGCAACTAGGGGGTTGAGCCAGCTCATAAGGTCTACTGCACCCGAGTCCCAAGAGTGAAAAAAAAACCACATACCGCCCCCTCTATATACAATCCCTATAATAAGTGAAACCTGGTTGTTAACGACGACGACGACGACAACAACAACAACAACAACAATACTTCGTATTTATATACCGCCTTTCTAGGTCATTAGATTGCTCTTTTGATTTTATTATTCAAGGCGATTTACATAGGCAGGCATTTCTAAACCCCAAGGGTTTTTACAATCACAAATAAGTTCTTACAAGAACTGCTACATTCAGATGACACTTTCAAGTCCAGCCTTCCTTTCTAGCCGCACACAAACAGCCTCTTGCTCTCACCAAGAACAGCTGGTCCGACACAACTCCCCTTTCACAGGCAGCCAGACACAGCTCAAATCTTATCAGCCTCATTCTCGAGGTCTGCTTCTCATGGAAACTTCCAGTGTTCTCAAACTGGCGACCTTTGGATCTTATCTTCAGGCATGACTGTGGCTTTTACCCTCTCAGCTAGACATTAATGCCTGCAGGCTATATGAAATAGAATCATGCACCTTCCTGCTTGTGCATTTGGCCTCCCCAAGCAGGGGATGCATCTGCAAGGGTTGCCCGGCTAGGTGTGAGTGTAGGGATCAAAATCCTGGACTAGCATGAGTCCTCAGCAAGTTGCATTAGTATTGAATGACTTTTATTAGTTGCAAAAGTTGCATTAGTAAAGACTGACTTTCAACTTGCCTTTGAATTTTTGTGCTGTCCTTTGCCCTAACCCAACCACCGGATCCCTCCTTTGCCATTACATGCCTCTCTACATATCTTATTTTTGACATAGACTTTGCCCCTTCCTTTTGCTGTTTCTCCTTTTAATACAATTAATTCCTGTTTAACTGGTTTTGATCTCCGCTCATTTGGGAAGGAGCTCAGTTCATTTGCGCCATTGAACTATTATTTTGGTTTTTTGCCCTCGCTATTATTTGTTTTTTTTGAGGACACGCCCTGTGATTTGGGGGTTCTCCATTCTTTTTGGATGGAAATTTCCCCAAAATACTCTCCTGTCCTGGGTGATGCCATCAAGAATCACTGTCCCAGTTTGAACAATTTCCAGCTGGGATAAACAAGAAATAGCTGCCAGTTGCTATGTGCTGTGTCCATCTCCCACCATGTGGTATAACAGTTCTTATAGTACAGCGTAGCATTCTAAAATTGGGGACTGCAGCAATTGTTTTTCCAATTTGTTCTGTTTATTCACTTCAATTTATGGCAGCAAGGATCTTGCATGCATATACACAACAAGTGCCATTTCCAAACCTGTTTTCATTGCCATATTTTTTTTAAACGGCATAACAAAATTACCCTGGCATCTTTGGGGAACATATGACCAATTAGCGCATGAATCCAAGACGTGACCGTTTCCCAAGCACTTTCAATGGTTCGACACGTCCAGAACATAGTTCTGAAATCGGACTGGGTCACTGACCACTGCCAACGCACGACCCATGGGTGATTATAAATACGATTCAATCTGTACGTTGTCAAATACCACGGGAACTGTATATTTCTTTTTAAAAAGATGTATTTTTATATCGGATGAGATTAGTGTAGTAAGTGCATTTCTCCAAACCGAGTCCAATTCTCCTTGTAAGATTTAGTGGTCTAAATCCCTTCTTGATTTTTCAAAAAGTTACATGACCGATCCATTGAGTTTAACAATAACAGGGAAATCTTATTTATCAGGCCTCGAGCATTCCCCGAACCGATTTAATAATTCAAAAACGGGTTTGTTCTCTCTCTCAAAACGAATTTCCTAAAAAGCACTGAAACAGTGCGCCTAGGGCTGCAATTCTGTGTGCTCTTACCTAGGAGCGAGCTCCCCTCCCTGCACACAGTGGGACTTACTTCCAATAACCGTGTACTGAACTGTCCTGTAAGGTAGAAAAAAATGGCCGGCCTCACGCCCCACATAATGTTAACAACTTCATCATATGGAATGAGGTTTCCAGCGCTCAAAACTGGGTCTGTTGGGACTGCCGGAGGCCGTGGCCGTGGCGTTCTGGGAGTCTTTCTCATTTGTTCGTTCATGGGGGTGATGTGCTCCCTTGTAGCCTGAGGGGGCATAACCTGGGCTGTTGTGACATTGATATTTGAAGCTGCTGTGCACGTTGCTGCTTGCATTTGGGGCAGAGGGAAGCAGTAGTGGGATCTAAATGATTTAGGAACAGGAACTCACTTTTGATTGGCACTTGTCTGGAACCCGGAACCAGCCACGGAGCCTGTTAGGATCCGGAACGCCTGTTCTGGTCCGTCCCCCCTGAATGACATCACTGCCTTCGCCCCCCTAGGAATCCAGAGTCGCTCCCTTTAACCCTCTGAGTGCCGGCCAACCAAGAAGAAAAGCTCTTTGCAGAGGAATTGGGAGGGGGGAGGGGGAGAGTGAAGTGGGTGGAGTCAGCCCTAATTTTAACTAGTGGAACTGAGTTCCCCCGCGTTCCCCCTCAATCCCACCACTGGAGGGAAGCATTTGTTGGGATGGGATATTGGCTGACCTGGCCTGGTTACTGCTCTCTGGTTTGTGATGGGCACTGTTTTCCTCAGTGGTAAGTTCTTGCTTTAATTATTATGCCTAAAAGGCCAGAAAATTACTCAGCATCCTCCAGCCTGCCTGTGACTTATGTCTTCATGACAAGGAGGGGGTGGGCAGGGGGGTCCTGCTAGGAAGCTCCTTTTGTTTTACACAGTGACCCTTGAAGCTTCTTCAGTGCCTTTAGGGCTCGTGACATTTTCTCCAGGAACAATTGCGACCATTCCCAGCATTAATTTTTGTGGGATGTCCTCTCATTTACCAGGGTTGGCATTTCAGGAAGGAAGGGCTCATGTTGCTGTGTTTGGTTGTGACAGGGCACAATCCTAACCAACTTTCCAGCACCGGGGTAAGGGCAATGAAGCTCTGCGGTAAAGGAACAAACCTTCCCTTCCCTTGAGGAGGCCTTCATGACTACTACTCCACTGCAGGATGCAGCACATGCCCCATTGGCACGGCTACTGTACATCAGTGCTGGAAAGTTGGTTAGGATTGCACCCTCAGTCTCTGAGCTTTGCAATGTTGGGCATTGTGCCGGCCAATGGGGTGCCAGGGGGAAATTGCACAGGGCAACAAGCTTCAGGGGGTCAACAAGCTGAGCTTGACACCAGTGGCCATAATTGTGAACACCTTGATGAGTACAAATAATACCTTATCAGTGCAATATCAGTGGAATAATATCAGTGGAAATGTATTTTAATGTAGAATGCAATGGAACAAACCGGGTTGGAATGTCTGTATTCTCTCTAAAGTTGTGGCCAATTAACAAGAAAACTTTATTTCCTAAATTAAATTTGATTTTGTTGTGGACGGGGGCAGGCTCTGATCAGATGGTTGGAGCCAAGGTGGGGTCACTCATGTTTGTATACCAAATTTGATGGACTGTCACCCCTATCAGCATGAGAGAGAGAGAGAGAGAGAGAGAGAGAGAGAGAGAGAGAGAGAGAG
>JAJKFI010024740.1:0-14905 GCA_029204185.1 Lerista edwardsae | reverse complement strand
GCCCGCGCGGCAGGCGGCAGAACGGAACGGACGGGCTGCCAATCACATGTAAGTCCTGCCCAGCATTCCAGATCTTCATATCCAGATACCATCGCTGGCCTTACTCCACCTCCAGCCTCCCACTTTATACTGAGGCCATCCAAATCAGTATCTGTTGCTAGGCAGGCGCTAGCATCAGCCATGCCCATCTGCACCTGTGCTAGCCTCCCTTCCTAGCCAGAGCTCTCATCAACCTGCAGCTGTGTTCCTGCTGCAAGCAAAGACCTTGGGAGTTAACCCTGCAATCCCTGGTTAATCTGGGACAAGGGACCATTGCTGATACCATTCCCTATCTCCTCGGGGTATCTCCTACCTTTTCCAATACAAATCCTAACCAACTTTCCAGCACTGACATAGTGGTGCCAATGGGACATGTGCTGCATCCTGCAGTTAGGGGCAGTCACAGGGGCCTCCTCAAGGTAAGGGGATGCAATGTACTATTTCAGTGCTGGAAGGTTGGTTAGGATTGCACCCTAAACTTTATGCAAACTCTCTTTATCTACTTCTAGAAGATAATTAGTTGCTATCCTTGGAATGGGGGAATTAGGACTAAGAGTAGTGGAAATGAGTGGTTTGGGGGTCTGGATCCTGGCAGGATTACAGAGGTTAGGAGCATGGTGGAAAGTCTGGGATTTGTATCCACCAGCAAGCGCTGTGCCAGGGGAAAACCTGGCTGTGCCTGTTGCTTCAGGGTTAGGGTTAGGGTTAAGGATAGGGGTGGATCTTAATGGATCCAGTCCTAAAGGGAAAGCAGCACTAGGATCAGTATTGCTAGTGTGTGTATTCTGCTTGGATGTGTCCTAGATATTAATGGACTTGTCAAACAATGTGCTTTTGAAGAGTGACATCACATACCCTCTCCAAGTTAGCCAAGCTTTTCAGTTGCTTGGGGCAGGTCTGTGGATACCAGCGACATGCAGTGAGGGTGTGGCTGGTGAGACAGAATTGCCCTACTGGAGTTCTTTGAAAAGTGGCCCACGGCTGTGATCCCGCAAACCACCCAGGGCTTTGAGCAGCTGAAACCCATACTGATCCTATTGCTGCTTTCCCTTCAGGACTGGATCCATTAGGTTCCGCCCCTGAAGCAGCAGACACAGCCAGGCTTTCCCCCATACCAACCCAGTATCATCCTCTCCCCCAGGACTGGCCTGCAGGACCCAGTGTGAATCAATTTTGCAAGGGGGGGCATCGCCATGCACCCCCATACTCACTAGCATGCACAACAGTGGTGAACCCTGGGCCGATGGCACCTTGTGCAAAGTGCAGTGCCTGGAAGTAGGCAGCGGTGATGCAAACTGCTTCGGGGGGGGCTCTTTCGAGCCATTGGGCCCCGGGGGAGGCTGGAGGGCTGCCCAGCAGCAATGCTCTGCTGGCTGCCCTCTCCCTGGAATGCTTGGCATGGAAAATTCCGTGACCATTACAAAGCGAGGGGCCGCCCTCCAGGCACAGGGTCTGATGCGTCCAAGTTGGTCAAAGTGCCATAAGGCTGGCTCTGGCTCTGGCTCTGGCTCTGTAACCAAATAGGACATGTGTGCTTGCCTGGTACAGGCAGGGCCGGCCTTAAGCCAATGTGACCAATGTCACCACAGGGGGCCCTGCTCTTCAGGGGGCCCCGCACCAGCGCACTAACCATATCATCTGCTGCAGCAGCTGGGATTTCTATGAACTGTAAGTCAGTGGGGTGAGCAGAGCAGCTTAACTTTGGGCCCTCCCACCTGCCCTTGCCTCTGAACTGCTCAAAACGGGCCTCCTGGAAGCAGTTGGCAGTGACGTTATCGTATCGCCACCGACCATTTCCATGTGCCATGCTTTGTGCGCGACACCAACAGCACTCTTCTTGGTGAGTGGGGGGCCCCACAGTGAGGGTTGGGGGCCTCACAGGAATGCCCCACATTAGGCCCTGTTCAGTGCTGTCATCTACAAACAAGGAACGGGAACGCTGGGCAGGACTTGGGCGGGACTTCGGCGTGATTGGCAGCCCACCTGTTTCGTTCCATGGCTGCCCTGGCCTCGGGGGGGGCTGCCCCTGGTTTGCGCGCCCCACCGCTGCTCGCCCAGGCTCCGGCGCGCCCCCCACCTGTCTCCCCCAGCGAGCAGGCACCCCTCCCCCAAGGCCAGGGCAGCCGTGGAACGGGATGGGCGGGCAGCCAATCACGCGGAAGTCCCATGTAAGTCCCGCCCAGCGTTCCCGTTCCTTGTTTGTAGATGACACCACTGGCCCCGTTCCTGCTAGAGCCGGCCCTGGGTCCAGGCAATGTCTCTTCTGACATCTTGGTCCAGAGCTGCCTGGAAGTGATCTCTCAGCCTAAGGCTTGATCTGCCAGCTTAACATGGGGAACCCTTTAGGAGCAGAAACCAATTTTATAAAACAGCCTAAAGCCGGCCCTGCTCCCCCTTAGCAGCCACTACCCCCTTAGCTCCCAAGCTCCATCCCTCAGCTTTCTCAAATAAATCTGCCATCTTCTTTTGGCCCCTGTCCTTCCTTGCCTCTCCAGCCACTGTCCGAATGCTACTTAATGGGCTAACATTGTGTCAAGCCGCAACGTTTGTATAGATCGCTAGGTGTGATGGAGCGCACGAGGCACTGCTCTATAAATTGCCATCAGTCTCAATAGAAAAATTGATTACGGCTGTTGATACTGCAAATAGTTGCCTTCAAGCACTCTTTAATAGCAAGGAAGCATTTGGGCCACACCATATTGATTCCTGCTTACATGTTGTGCTCGGAGAATAAACTAGATGTCATGCAGAAGAGGTTTTTAACAGTAAGGAAGACTTCTCTCACTCGGAAAGCATGCTTTGCTTCCTGTGATGACTGCACAGTGAGCATTTGGTTAATTATCCCCATTGACTTCTGTGAATACCGATGATTAGGGATGCTGCTTATGCTATAAACAACCATAACTCTGCAGGGAAGAAAAAAAATGATGGTTACATTTTTTTTTAAAAAAAATGCATTGATTCAAAGCCTCTGACAAAATAAAAATGCAGAATTAAATGCTGTGCTTACACCCATTTCAGTTAATATGCAGGTTCTTCTGCAGTGTGTCAATGACAAGTCTGAACGGTTCTGTGTCTTCAGTCCCTTTTAACTATCTTTCATTCAGATCAAAGAGGTTGCATTTCTTTTCTTTTTTTTTCAAAATGAGAGAAGGATCCATGCATCCTTAATTGACAATTCCACCCAGTGACAACGATACGCAAAACATCTCACTAAAGGGGCCTGATAATCAATGGCACTTTAGGGACACAGTAGAGTAAGTGATGTGTTGGTGGAATCGGGGCTGCTGATTTGTAAAGACCAAGGTACATCATTGCTTGAGGGCTAGATGTGAGGGCTAGATGTAGTGGAAATGCAGAAGAGCCTCCCAAGGAGACAGAATATGGTGTTGACAGAGGCCCTTGGCTTAGGCAGGCTTAGGGTTAGCACCAGGGCAGTAGCAGTGGCTGGGGTGCACAGCAGCCACACTTGGGAGCCTGTAGTGGGATATAAGCAGTGGTGTCATCCAAATGATTTAGAAACCGGTACTCACTTTTGATTGGCACTTGTCCAAATGCCAAACAAATAATGATTTAGGCCAGCTCAACTTCTAGAAACCGGTACTCGCGTAGTGGTGCGTAGTGGGTGCATGACATCACTGGATATAAGGCAGTGTTATTCAAACTGTAGGTCAGGAACCACTTAGTGGGTTATGAATTGATGTCAGGTGGGTCATGGAGAGCTGGGAGCAGCCCGCTTGGAAGCTGTAGAACTCACTCTTGCTATATTCCATTGGTGAGTATTAACAGTTTGAATTTTCAAAGGAGGGTTTTTTTTTTTTAAATTGTTTCGAGTTCAGTGCTTTTACATCATATTTTGTCCTAATCTTGCTTGCTGTCAGGGTTGTAAAATTGCTTCAATTCAAGAATGTCAATTTGCATTTCAGGAGTGTGATTTTATGATGTTACAAGGACAGCGCTTCCTGCTTGATGATGTCACTTCCTGCCATGACATCACTTCCAGGTTAATGACATCACTTCCGGTGAGTTCCAACACAAGTGCCATTCTAAAAAGGGGGTCCTGGTTTAAAAAGTTTGAATATCACTGATATAAGGAACACCTGAGGGAAGGAGAGATGGCGGGTTGTAGTTGTCGAGAGAATGATGGAAGGTTTGCTATTGCATTGAGCAAACTTACTGGCCTGACATACTGACTGAGACCTCACAAGTGGTCTGGTGACTGAGGATTATTGGACTGAGACTAGGGAGGACTGCTGTTTAGTGGAAAGCCACTGCTCCGAAGCCAGAGGAGGAGACATGGAGCCTGCAGGCAAGCCACTGGAGTCCAGCAGTTTGTATACACTGCCAAGGCTAGCTGGCTCTGGGTCCGGGGAATTAATTAGCTTGAGCAGGCATAGCCTTTAGTGGGAAAGGTGTGGAGCAGGGGCTTTGGCAAAACACACTCACGGATTCTGAGCAGCTTCTTGTACCTAGTATTATTATTTTTAAGTATGAATCCCATCTATCACAGGAGGCACAACCTGGTGCCAGAGACTGAGGACTGTCAAGGTTGATAAGACTGGGATGGAAATGGGTGAGAAGGAGCTTAAGGAAAAGAGTGCGCTAGTCATTTTCTCTTGGAAACAAGAAGAAACTACACCATAGAGGTGGGGGAATAAAAGGGCAAAACAGTGCTAAAATTTACTATTATAAATCATTTCCAACACCCCATTTTTCTATAAGCTGATCTGTGATTTACTGAAGTTCCTCATATAATTCAGTATTAAAAACCCTTCTATGATGAATGCTGCTTTCACTATATTTTGCTGATTCCCCCCTTATTTTTGAACTTTTTGATACCCTGCGCCCTGCAGAGGTTCAGTTTCAGCAGCCTTTGCCTGTTTTAAATCCATTATACCGCAGCCATGTGCTGGTGTGTGCGTGCGTGCGTGTATGTGTGTGTGTGCGCACACGCATCCTCCTGTCTGCAATAGCTTACCATTTACAAGCAAGTCTAGTCTTTCTAGTAATAGAGCTGCCTTGTCTATTGGGCAGCCGAATCTGTGGTGGGGAGTTGACAAAGCCAGGTAGGTTCCATTCCTCCAATCAGGTAATGTGAAGACATCATCAAACCTCCTTTTTTTTTTAAGCCAAAGCATAGGGCGCTCAGCTATGCTTTTCTGATGGAGGCTGTGAGTACCCTAGTGCTGGAACAGCAAGCACCCACTTACACTACAGTAAGTGCAAAGGCTGAGGAGTCCTCGGGCAATGTCAATAGCTAGGGTTAGGAACTATAAAATTAGACAAACATGTTAAAAGATTTTCCTTTTGTTATTGTTGCCTTCCCCCACCCCACCCCACCCCACCCCACCCCAGCTTGCAAATGCCCCAGCCTCAGTGTTAGGAATGGTTTATGGGCTTGGTCCTGAGTAGCATCCCGGCTCCATCTGCTGGGCATTACTGGTTACTCTATCCTTTTGACCAAGCTCTGCAGTGTGTCCCTCTTGCTGAGTCAGGTGTTTTCCATCAGCCTGATGGTACGTTTTTTACTCAACTATTTTCCCCCTTTGGTTTAATTCTTTATTTCTTTTGGACTTGTAATAAATAAATAAATTTTGACTCTTTGTCAGCCTAATCCATATTCACAAGTGTCTCAGTGGGTTGTCTTTGCCTTGCAGATGTCACTATAAGTCTTAACTTTTAGTACGAACCCCTGGAGTTCAGTGCTGTCCTGGGAGGGTTTTGGTTTTTTTACCCCGGTTGGTCCCCTTCTGCCTGGTCTCCCTGCAGACTGGTGTGATGGTAGTAGATAAACACTACCAAGGCTTCCCCCCCCCACCCTGTTCTCCTTTTCTGGATCAGTAACTGAAGTAGTGACTTTTCTGGATCAGTAACTGAAATCAACGTGCAGGCGTGTACGACTTGCCCTCTGCACTCTGACAAGGGGCCTATGTTATTTAAATTTCGCTGGGATGACAATACCCTTCCCAGGATTCATACTTTACTGGAATTTGAAGTGAATAAGAAACATTGTACTAGTATGTTAGCTTCCACGGATTTTGAGATGGTTGTGCGATCTTACGAATTATTTTCAAACCAAATGATTGATAGCCTGGGTTCTCTACAATCGACCATAGTTACCAGAAAAGGCCTCTTGCATTCAAATTGGTTTGATCAGGAGTGCAGGCAGGCGAAAGCCCAAGTACGGACAACTTTTGCCAAATTTAGAGCTCAGAACTCCCAAAAGACACTTAGGGAATACTTTGAGACAAATGTCGCCTTTAAAAGCTTGATTAGAGAGAAGAAAAAGGAATTTTCTAAAGACCAATGGCATAAGTTGCATTCTGCTATAGTTCAAAATGATGTTAAAGCCTTTTGGAACATCACGCGTGGGAGCTTTAGAAATGCCCCAGATCCAATAAGCAATATAACAAATCAATCCTGGATTGACCACTTTTCCAAATTACTTTCTGTCATGGATAAGGAGGATGTACCTAATGCCTCCCCAGATATAACAAATCTACCGACCTGGCCACCGGTAACTGAGGAGGAGATTTTGCCTCTTATCCAAGGCCTTAAGCTGGGTAAAGCTGCTGGTGCAGATGCTATCCCAGCTGACTGGATTAAGGCAGACGCGCCTTTTTGGACTCTTCTGCTAAGTAAACTATTTACTGCTGTAAATGTCACGGGACTTTTTCCTAAAGCATGGCTCAATTCTGTAATTGTCCCAATTTACAAGAAGGGGGATCCTCATGATCCTGCAAACTATAGGCCGATTAGTCTTTTGTCAATTGTCGGTAAGCTCTACGCCAAATATCTGTTGGACAAGGTGAGCTCGTGGACCCAACAATATAACATCATTCGGCCTGAGCAGATAGGGTTCAGAGGAGGCAAATCAACAATTGATCATGGTCTCATATTAAAACATCTGGCCACTAAATATGTTGTAAACCTTAAATCAAAAATGTATGTGGCCTTTCTTGACCTCAAGTCGGCGTTCGATTGTGTGGATAGGGATTTACTTTGGCACAAATTACAAACCCTCGGAATAGATAAAAGACTATTATACCTTATCAAGGGTTTATACTCCAACAACGTGTGCCAAGTCCGCACCTCTAAAACTGGGAGCTTAACAAAGGAATTCCCCTCTAATAGAGGGGTTAAGCAGGGTTGCTTGCTGGCCCCAATTTTGTTTAACATTTTTTTAAATGACCTGGTTCCCTGCCTAGAAATATCTAATGGCCATCCTCCTAAATTGGGAAATCGTCATGTTTCGATTCTTCTCTACGCCGACGATGCGGCAGTTATTTCTCGAACTCGTATCGGCCTCAAAAGGTTGCTGAATAAAAGCTTTGAGTATTTTACAGCTAATAAGCTTTTACTTAACTATGAGAAATCCAAAATTCTTGTGTTCGCTAGGACATGGAAACCAAGAAAATGGAGGCTCAACAATGTGGAGTTAGAGCAAGTAAAATCATTCAAATATCTTGGTTTTCATTTTACATACAACTTGTCCTGGACGGCACAACGCAATTACGTGCGTACGGCCGCTTTTTCGTCTGCTCAGGCCATTTGTAATTTCTTTTTCAGCAAAGGTGGTTCATTCATCCCAGCGGCAATTAAAGTTTTCTCAGCTAAATGTATCGCTATTATACTGTATGGTATCCCATTGTGGATTCGAGATCTCAATCACTTAATTGAACAAGTGCAGGCATCCTTTTTGAGAAAGATACTGGGTCTGCCGCGTTGTGTCCCGTATGCAGTGCTATGTTTAGAATCTGGACTACGAATGATTGAAACTGTGGCTTGGATCCGCGTGACAAAGCTTTGGCTTTCAGTTTTTTACTCACAGGCTGACGACGACCTGACTCAGTGTATGATTTTGGATACTTACTTTTCCGCGGAGCCCTGGACTTCTAAACTTGTTGAATTGGGGTTTGATTCAGATCTACTCGGCTCGGTCTCACAGTCCGAAGCCTTTAGATTGATTAAGGGGAAATTATTAGAAGCGCATGACCAAAAATTACTGAAGATGGCCAACACTCGCTGCTCGCCCCTTTTTCTTCAATTACGAATGAATATTGGCCAAATACCACCTTATTTGTATATTCTGGACATCCCTGTAAGACGTAGGGCCATGACGTTGGCCCGTTGTAATGTTCTACCTTCTGAAGTCCTGTGGGGTCGGTTTAAAGGGGTACCCTATATTGAAAGACTCTGCCCTTGCCAACAGGATAGTATTGAAACTCTAGTGCATTTACTCTTTCACTGCCCTTTACACTTAAAGAGCAGAGAGTTATTTTTCCAAGCTCTTATGTACAAGTTAAATCTGGACAGAGAAGAGGTGACCTTAAATTTTTTATTTGATTCTGAGGATCTTGTTGTGGTTAATCAACTGGCTCTCTTTCTGGTGCGTATTATTAACACTAACAATCACCGTATTGCTGGCTCTCTTGAATAGGTGATATAGCTAAACGGAACTTGATATGGTTATTGGTAATTATATCATTTATTTTATGTTTTTATATTATTGTATGCCAAATAAAGGTATGAATATGAATATGAATATGAAGTAGGGAGAAGAAAGGTGTACATCCTAACCACTAGGTGCTACTCCCCTCAAATATGCGGCCTTCCCCCAGGTCTTCTTCCCTGACACCTTCAGTTTAAGATGCTTTCAACTTTCACTCATGCTCCAAAAAGCATGGAAACTGGAATTCAAGATGGTCAATTTAACTTTCACACCATATAAGCAGTAAAGCCTCTGTATAGTCATGTATATTATGCTGGCTTTGCAAACTAAGTTCATACCACATTTTGCCATGGTTTTTCAACAATCCGAACCTGGAGTTAGGCTGGCACAGTTATGCCAGCAAAGTTTAGCCAGCACAAGGGCCGCCATAAAGTGTGTTTGCTCCACTCTTGGAGTCAGGGAGGATGGTGCATGTCTTGTGCTGTCCTCTCTGACTAGGGCAGTGCAATCCTATACCCCCTTTGCGCCAGCACAGCGCTCTTGCACCAGCCGAACGCTGTCACAAACATGCCATAAAGTGCATCCATGGTGGTGCTATGGCGCTGGGCTGGCTTACGCAGCAGCGTCAGCACTTGGACATTGGCGCGACCATCGGCAACACCAACCATACGCCAGTCAAGTGCCGGTGTCGCTTGGTCGGCGCAGGGCCTCCGCGAGGGCATTCTGGGGGTGTAACTGGGCAGCACAGTGGGCAGAGAGGGCAGTTGTGATGCGGTTGTGACACAGGATGGCCGTAATCCGAAACCCCGTCCCCAGCCAGGATGGCCCTGATTTGGGCTGCTCCTGTCCACGTTCCTCTGCGCCTGCTATTTTGCCGGTGCAGATCTGAGCAGGCCCATGGGGTGACTGGGGCTTAGGTGGGTGCAAGGGGAAAACCTCCCCTTGTCCTGCATGTCGCTGCTGCTGCCTCCAAATGGGCCTTAGGATATTGCCCTGCTATTTCGGCATTACTAGGCCAGCATAGTATAGGATTGCGCTCTGAGAGTGGTCCAAACATACTTTACAGTGTTCCCTGTGCCACCCAAACTTTGCTGGCCTAACTGTGCCGGCCTAACTCCAGGTTAGGATTGTGCTCTCAATGTTGGGCTAGAAGAGCATTCAGGCATAAATTCAATAGGTGAATCTCCCCCAATCACTTGCTACAGATGCACCTGATGAATGCCTACGTCATGCATCTCTTGAAGGCTTGGTACTTCCCAGGTACGCTGACCTGTCATCAGGGACTAAAAATGGCCCCCACTCAGTGTAATAAAACCAGAGGATATTTTAAATGGAGACAATTCAGATTAGAGGGAACAAAATGGAAAGTTAGGGAAGGAAGCCAGGCACCTCCTTGCAGGACTCCTGGGGAGGTTGGCTTACCTCTCCACTACTCAGTGTTTGCCTCAGAAGGGATTGAAAATGGCTCCCATTTACTTCAATGGAGCTATTGGGGGGTTAGGCAGGCACCCACTCACTTTTTCTGCTAAAGGTAGTTATGCATTATGCCATCTGCAAATATGTCTGGGACTTTAAACGTTAGTAACTAAGAATGGATAGTTTTTCTCCGAAAATATCAAAAGAACATACAGGTTGTGCCTGATTATCTGTGAATTTGGCTTAATGTGGGTACCTGGGACCCACACTGAGGCAAATTTAGCTACCTGAAGCTTCCAAGGGTAACTGGTGCTATGTTCTGGTTGCCTCCGGAGGCTCTTCTGAGGCCCACTAAGGCCATGCGTGGCCTCGGCAGCCTCAAAATGGTTGTTTTAGCAAAAACACACACACACACACACACACACACACACACCCCTCAATTTCCAATTTTTGAGTCAAACCACAAGTTAGGCCCAAAAATCAGAGGTTGTGGGTTTTTTTTGGCCAAAATGGACATTCTGAGGCCACCAAGGCTGTGCATGGCCTCACCAGGGTTCAGAAGGTCCTCTGGAGCCAACTGGTCAGGTCCTGAGGGTGGGTGGGGCGGAAATTCCCCATCCTGAGCCCCGCCAAGGCTCTGGGCAAAGGCGTGCAGCTTTGGCAGGCCTCGGAAAGCCCTCCGGACCAGACTGGAGCACAGCTGTTCAATTACCTATGGATTTTTCAATCCGCAAGGGTTCTGTAAACGGAACCCTTGTGGATAAAAAGGCCCCAGTGGTACTGTGAAACTTGAATGCATGAAAATTAATATCAAGCTCATAAACCAAAGGAACTGAATTGCCAATTAAGGAACAAAGTTGCAAATATTACAGGGGCTCCTCAAGGTTCAGGTAAGATTTAAAACAAAAACCTGCAGTAACCCCTACATTTCTCAATAAATTTGCATCAAATTTGGCAGGCTAGTGGCCATTGGAACCTAGTTGCTCCATGCCTAATTTCAGGATCATGGTCAGATTTTACGATCTGTAAAATTTTCAGGACTTACAGAATGCAGTTTATCTGTACAGGCACTCCATTGCCAGCATGAGGTTAAAGTACCTGACTTTTCCACTTTAAAAAAATTGGCCTTAAAGAGGCTCCTTTGACATCTTGGCATTCTGAAAGGGATGCTGACTCAGGGCACAATCCTAACCTGGAGTTAGGCTGGCACAGTTAGGCCAGCACAGTTTGGATGGCACAAGGGACCCCGTAAAATATGTTTGGTCCACTTTCTGAGTCAAAGGGGCGGTACACAGATGTGTGCCATCCTCCCTAACTCTGAGAGTGGTCCAAACACACTTTGTGGTGTGGCTTGTGCCATCCAAACTGTGCTGGCCCAACTCCAGGTTAGGACTGCGCCTTCATTTTATCCTGTAACCCTGTTTGCTCTTCTTCCTTAACTGCCCAGTAAACCAGCAACTAGGGGGTTGAGCCAGCTCATAAGGTCTACTGCACCCGAGTCCCAAGAGTGAAAAAAAAACCACATACCGCCCCCTCTATATACAATCCCTATAATAAGTGAAACCTGGTTGTTAACGACGACGACGACGACAACAACAACAACAACAACAATACTTCGTATTTATATACCGCCTTTCTAGGTCATTAGATTGCTCTTTTGATTTTATTATTCAAGGCGGTTTACATAGGCAGGCATTTCTAAACCCCAAGGGTTTTTACAATCACAAATAAGTTCTTACAAGAACTGCTACATTCAGATGACACTTTCAAGTCCAGCCTTCCTTTCTAGCCGCACACAAACAGCCTCTTGCTCTCACCAAGAACAGCTGGTCCGACACAACTCCCCTTTCACAGGCAGCCAGACACAGCTCAAATCTTATCAGCCTCATTCTCGAGGTCTGCTTCTCATGGAAACTTCCAGTGTTCTCAAACTGGCGACCTTTGGATCTTATCTTCAGGCATGACTGTGGCTTTTACCCTCTCAGCTAGACATTAATGCCTGCAGGCTATATGAAATAGAATCATGCACCTTCCTGCTTGTGCATTTGGCCTCCCCAAGCAGGGGATGCATCTGCAAGGGTTGCCCGGCTAGGTGTGAGTGTAGGGATCAAAATCCTGGACTAGCATGAGTCCTCAGCAAGTTGCATTAGTATTGAATGACTTTTATTAGTTGCAAAAGTTGCATTAGTAAAGACTGACTTTCAACTTGCCTTTGAATTTTTGTGCTGTCCTTTGCCCTAACCCAACCACCGGATCCCTCCTTTGCCATTACATGCCTCTCTACATATCTTATTTTTGACATAGACTTTGCCCCTTCCTTTTGCTGTTTCTCCTTTTAATACAATTAATTCCTGTTTAACTGGTTTTGATCTCCGCTCATTTGGGAAGGAGCTCAGTTCATTTGCGCCATTGAACTATTATTTTGGTTTTTTGCCCTCGCTATTATTTGTTTTTTTTGAGGACACGCCCTGTGATTTGGGGGTTCTCCATTCTTTTTGGATGGAAATTTCCCCAAAATACTCTCCTGTCCTGGGTGATGCCATCAAGAATCACTGTCCCAGTTTGAACAATTTCCAGCTGGGATAAACAAGAAATAGCTGCCAGTTGCTATGTGCTGTGTCCATCTCCCACCATGTGGTATAACAGTTCTTATAGTACAGCGTAGCATTCTAAAATTGGGGACTGCAGCAATTGTTTTTCCAATTTGTTCTGTTTATTCACTTCAATTTATGGCAGCAAGGATCTTGCATGCATATACACAACAAGTGCCATTTCCAAACCTGTTTTCATTGCCATATTTTTTTTAAACGGCATAACAAAATTACCCTGGCATCTTTGGGGAACATATGACCAATTAGCGCATGAATCCAAGACGTGACCGTTTCCCAAGCACTTTCAATGGTTCGACACGTCCAGAACATAGTTCTGAAATCGGACTGGGTCACTGACCACTGCCAACGCACGACCCATGGGTGATTATAAATACGATTCAATCTGTACGTTGTCAAATACCACGGGAACTGTATATTTCTTTTTAAAAAGATGTATTTTTATATCGGATGAGATTAGTGTAGTAAGTGCATTTCTCCAAACCGAGTCCAATTCTCCTTGTAAGATTTAGTGGTCTAAATCCCTTCTTGATTTTTCAAAAAGTTACATGACCGATCCATTGAGTTTAACAATAACAGGGAAATCTTATTTATCAGGCCTCGAGCATTCCCCGAACCGATTTAATAATTCAAAAACGGGTTTGTTCTCTCTCTCAAAACGAATTTCCTAAAAAGCACTGAAACAGTGCGCCTAGGGCTGCAATTCTGTGTGCTCTTACCTAGGAGCGAGCTCCCCTCCCTGCACACAGTGGGACTTACTTCCAATAACCGTGTACTGAACTGTCCTGTAAGGTAGAAAAAAATGGCCGGCCTCACGCCCCACATAATGTTAACAACTTCATCATATGGAATGAGGTTTCCAGCGCTCAAAACTGGGTCTGTTGGGACTGCCGGAGGCCGTGGCCGTGGCGTTCTGGGAGTCTTTCTCATTTGTTCGTTCATGGGGGTGATGTGCTCCCTTGTAGCCTGAGGGGGCATAACCTGGGCTGTTGTGACATTGATATTTGAAGCTGCTGTGCACGTTGCTGCTTGCATTTGGGGCAGAGGGAAGCAGTAGTGGGATCTAAATGATTTAGGAACAGGAACTCACTTTTGATTGGCACTTGTCTGGAACCCGGAACCAGCCACGGAGCCTGTTAGGATCCGGAACGCCTGTTCTGGTCCGTCCCCCCTGAATGACATCACTGCCTTCGCCCCCCTAGGAATCCAGAGTCGCTCCCTTTAACCCTCTGAGTGCCGGCCAACCAAGAAGAAAAGCTCTTTGCAGAGGAATTGGGAGGGGGGAGGGGGAGAGTGAAGTGGGTGGAGTCAGCCCTAATTTTAACTAGTGGAACTGAGTTCCCCCGCGTTCCCCCTCAATCCCACCACTGGAGGGAAGCATTTGTTGGGATGGGATATTGGCTGACCTGGCCTGGTTACTGCTCTCTGGTTTGTGATGGGCACTGTTTTCCTCAGTGGTAAGTTCTTGCTTTAATTATTATGCCTAAAAGGCCAGAAAATTACTCAGCATCCTCCAGCCTGCCTGTGACTTATGTCTTCATGACAAGGAGGGGGTGGGCAGGGGGGTCCTGCTAGGAAGCTCCTTTTGTTTTACACAGTGACCCTTGAAGCTTCTTCAGTGCCTTTAGGGCTCGTGACATTTTCTCCAGGAACAATTGCGACCATTCCCAGCATTAATTTTTGTGGGATGTCCTCTCATTTACCAGGGTTGGCATTTCAGGAAGGAAGGGCTCATGTTGCTGTGTTTGGTTGTGACAGGGCACAATCCTAACCAACTTTCCAGCACCGGGGTAAGGGCAATGAAGCTCTGCGGTAAAGGAACAAACCTTCCCTTCCCTTGAGGAGGCCTTCATGACTACTACTCCACTGCAGGATGCAGCACATGCCCCATTGGCACGGCTACTGTACATCAGTGCTGGAAAGTTGGTTAGGATTGCACCCTCAGTCTCTGAGCTTTGCAATGTTGGGCATTGTGCCGGCCAATGGGGTGCCAGGGGGAAATTGCACAGGGCAACAAGCTTCAGGGGGTCAACAAGCTGAGCTTGACACCAGTGGCCATAATTGTGAACACCTTGATGAGTACAAATAATACCTTATCAGTGCAATATCAGTGGAATAATATCAGTGGAAATGTATTTTAATGTAGAATGCAATGGAACAAACCGGGTTGGAATGTCTGTATTCTCTCTAAAGTTGTGGCCAATTAACAAGAAAACTTTATTTCCTAAATTAAATTTGATTTTGTTGTGGACGGGGGCAGGCTCTGATCAGATGGTTGGAGCCAAGGTGGGGTCACTCATGTTTGTATACCAAATTTGATGGACTGTCACCCCTATCAGCATGAGAGAGAGAGAGAGAGAGAGAGAGAGAGAGAGAGAGAGAGAGAGAG
>JAJKFI010024718.1:0-38144 GCA_029204185.1 Lerista edwardsae | reverse complement strand
GTGTGTGTGTGTGTGTGTGTGTGTGTGTGTGTGTGTGTGTGTGTGAGAGAGAGAGAGAGAGAGAGAGAGAGAATAGGGGGAATGTGTTACAATAGGGATGGGATAGAATGCCTGGCATGGGAAAGAGAGAATGAGTGGAATCTTCTTATGAAATTTTCTTATGAAGAGAGGGAATGGTTTGGTTCATTGCGGGGCGAGGAATATGGCATGGAGACCATAAGTGACAGGTAAAGCAAACAGAGTGGAATATGTGAGTATTAGAATGAATGTTGGCTCATCACCTGGAGTGATTCGCTTTGTGTGGATTTTGAATTCTTCCAATAGATCCACTGTGGCTGGGCTCACAGTTTTGAACTCCACAGTTCTACTTCCTGCATTCTGCTTGTAAGATTCTGGATTGTATTAATCTGATATAATGTGTGTGTATAGTTTGGTGGCAGGGAACTTGTCAGCATCTGCAATACCTACTGTCCTTAATTCAGTGGTCCTTTAGTGGTTTTCAACTGGCAACTCCCTTGACCCTACTGGGCCACTGATCGCAGCTCCCTATTAGGGCTACAGTCCTATACATTGTTTAGGGTGGCAGGTTTTTCACGAGGATTCCATAGTTCCCCTGGTTGGCTTCTGTGGCTCCCTGGGGAGCTACAGCTCACAGTTTGGAAACCACTGCCTTAATTGAACAAGATGTGCTTACTGCAAGACATTGCACTGGACTCTCACAAGATGCCAAATGCTTGTCTTTCAAGAGGAATTGGAACTCCTGTGACATCATCGGGTCCTACCATATGACATCAAAACCTATACCATGAGTCTGAGGCTTTTGGATGCTGTAGATGTAGCAATGCTCAATCAAGAATTTATCTAGCATAGCAACAGATTGTTTGCTGTATCCAGGCACACCTTTTAACCACAATAAGTTATTATTGCTGTCAAAAAGGCCTATGCAGATGATCTGCTTCTGGGCAGGGGCAGCAAAGATATTTGCACGTAACATCATGCATGAAGCCCCTGAAAGAGGATTCTTGAACCTTTCATCCACTTCAAAACTTCAGTGGATCTGAAACTTGCTAATATGCTTCTTCAAGCATTCCCAGTTTGCCAGGATTTGAGACTACAGCAGATCTTACATTGGTGACCTCCGGCATCTTCGACCTCAGCATCATTCAACTGTGGCCAAAATGAAGGAACAGCAGGAAGACAAGACTCCCTGCACCAACAGGCTACACTAGGGGCCCAAATGTTCCATTACCTTGAGGAGGCACCATGACTGCCCCCTCACCATCACTGCGCATGCCCCATTGGTCTGGCTGCATTGATGCTGGAATGTTGGATAAGGTTAGGCACTAAAACAGGAAATTATCCCATAAAACTACAAAACCTTCCAAACAAACAAGTTTGTTGCCTAACCTGAGCACCCAACAAGTGTCTTGTTTCTGCTAATGATATAGGTCTTTGGATTAACTTAGAAAATGATCTGAATTTTTCCAAAATTTGGGGGTGGGTGAATTGGATCATCTCTGAGTCAACTGAAGGTTTTTGAACCTTCTGTGTCACTGCTGTCGTTCCTGCTTCCCAATGGATAAGTCAAGAGCTCAATACTATGTGCTTTTGGGTACTGAAGACCTTGTGTGTAGGTCTCATGGGCAGACCACCACTCATAATTGGGGGCTCAGAAAGTTGCCTTCCAGTTGGGGTGGATATTTTTGGAGCCTTCCCCTTCCATCTTTACCTCTCTAATTTTGCTGCCTAGGGCTCCTTTTCACCTTTCTCTTGTGAACATTGGTTTCAACACAAATGAACTCTCTTTACGGGTCCAAAACAGGTTCCACTGCCACCATGTAACTGGATCCTCGTGTTGTATCTAGCTTTATGAGAACATTTTTGGCCCCAGCCCAGATTGTTGTTGGCTCTTTGCTTATCTTGCCAGGCAGCACAACGGACGAGTCCCCTCCCACTCTCAACGATCACCCTTGATATACTGTAATAAATGAGCACAGCATTGCAGGGCGAACAATACCCACTGTTCAGCCTTCGTTGAGGAAGTCAGCTGGAATTATGAAGTTGTTGAACCTCTTCAGCCTGCTGTTCATCTTGATCCTCTGCCTTGCGGCCTTTTCAGTGGAAAGTAGAGGTAAACTATCTGTTTGACAAGACGGTCTCTGCAGGGCTTAATTTTCATAGGAATTGCTTTGCTGGATCAGGCCATGTTCCATCCAGTCCAGTATTCTGCTTCCAAGAGTGACCAAATAGATCGAACTAGGAAGTTCACATGTGGGGAGATACTAAAGTAGCCTCTGTGCCCAGAGATACCTGTATATTTTTCACAGCAGTTATTGCGATAACTACATAATAACTCATAACCTCATAATAGCGAGAGAGAGAATTGGGGATGCTCCTGGGGCAAGGGGCAAGGGGCTCCAGCTCCAGCTAAATGGCATTTCTGCTCACACTGCCAAAGATCAATAACTGTGGTTCCAACTGGACAAGTTCAGGGAGTTCCATGATCCAAATTCTTGATATCTTTTTAGAACAAAAAAATTAGCCACCAGGGGCTTGGTGATGGTGATATCTGGACTGACGAAGTTTAACAATTTCCCCTTGCACTGCAGCTCCAATCCTATTACTCTCCTTCAAAGCAGCTGCAGAAGAGAAAATTTACAGGTGCAAAATTTTGCCTGTACACTTCCCCCTCTGCAGCTAACATCAAATTCAGTAGGGGCAATCAGAGGGTTTAAAGGAATAATCACAGCAATCCCACATTACAACAGGTTTAATCCTGTGAATGTAATTATTTGCAATTTGGTTTACAGGCATATCTTGACTTCTATCCACTTGACTTTTATTGCTTTGCTCTTTCAACCGCTTTCAAAAGATTTCAGATTTTGTGCACATGCTTTCCTCTTGCTTTCTTGCTTTCCTCTTTGGTCTGATTCCATTCAACCTTCCATGACATTTGTCAATATTCTTATGTTTTTAATTTCTGTTTAACTTTTGCACACATTTGCAGTGTTGGTAGTTATTTATGTTTTTCACTGGCCAAAATAAATTTGCAAGTTAAATAAGGCTATGGTTTGACATTCGTCCCTGCTTGAGTCCCTAACCAGATGAAAGTGCAAGGTATTGCTGGAAAAGCTGTGTACCCGGCTTTTTTTAAAAAAAATTGTGCTCTTTTCAGTACTGATGACATGTGCTAATCGAATGAAGAGATAAATATATAGAGAACCTCTATGTATAATGAACTCTTGTGGCCTTGCCTTTCTTTCAGCAATCGTTATAATATGAGCCCTTTCATAGAATTCAAACTGTAGTTCATCGATGTCTTTTTCTGTTCTATTTTTTTGCCTATTTGAATTTCCACGATGCTTACCACTTTGTTGTCTTTTGATTGTCCTTCTATGTGTATTTTAGATTTTCATGATTGACTTCTTATCCATAATGGTTTACTCCTTCTACATCTTGTAGACGTTGGGGGTCAGGTAACCTCCTTTGTCTGCATCTTTTACATAGTTGATGTTTTTAATTTTTAAAACATTTTTTGCATTTATTGATTTTTTTATTGTTCCATAGGTAGAAAGGTCAGAAAACATTGCTGTCCCAACATGAAGAAGTCAAGCCTTCCTCCGATGCACAAAAGTACAGTTTCTTATTATTTTGAGGACAAATGCATGATTATCACTGCAGATGTGTGGCAGCCAAACCATGCAAAAATCTTACATCAAATGCCTACTGAAAGGAATCTGACCTGAAGGGGGAAGGAGTGTTTCGTAGATGATTGGCCCAATAGTCTTTCATAACCTGCATACTTATGGAGCTTATCTCAATGCCGGTAGTTGCTTGCTAGTCCACACAGCCCCTAGTAGCTTCAATATGGTGGGAATAGCTACTATCATGCCAAAATTGCATCCATGCAATCACACTGTGTCTTCTAAAGACACATCAGTACAATGTCTGATTGCAACATCAGTGAAACTTGTTGCTTTCCTGGAAATTCAATGGATGTTTTGTCAAAGTAGTAACTTCCAAACTTTGATCTACGTGAAATTAATTGGCCATGAGAGATTGAAGGGGTTAGAGGTGTGAGAGACAAGGAAGTTTTTATCTTCAAGGCTAGAGGGGTAGGTTTCAAAATCACCTGATTTTGTAAAAGTAACCCCCTGCTTAAAGTGCAATAAGAACATAAGAAGAGCCCCACTGGATCAGGCCAAAGGCCCATCTAGTCCAGCTTCCTGTATCTCACAGTGGCCCACCAGGGGCCTAAGGCCCACCAGGTGCTTGCTTCCTGTTGCCACTCCCTTGCACCTGGCATTCTGAAGTAGCCTGCTATTAATGTAAGGAGGTTGCCCAACCCATCATGGCCTATAGCCCACAATGAACTTTTCCTCCAGAAATCCATCCAGTCCCCTTTTAAAGGCATCTAGGCCAGACACCATCACCACCTCCTGTGGCAAGGAGTTCCATAGCTTAATTACCCGCTGGGTAAAAAATTACCCGCTCCCAACACCCAATTTCAGTGGATGCACTCTGGTTCTGGTATTGTGAGATAGGGAAAGAACATCCCCTACTGACTCTATCCCTTCCTTGCATAATTTTATATGTCTCAATCATGTGTCCCCCCCCCCAGGCGCCTTTTTTCCAGACTGAAGAGCTCCAGACCTGCAGTCTTTCTTCATAAGGGAGGTGCGCCAGCCCCATAATCATTTTTGCACCTTTGCACGTAATCTTCTGCACCTTTTCCAGCTCCACTATGTCCTTTTTGAGATATGGTGACCAGAACTGTACACAATATTCCAGGTGCGGCCTTACCATCGATTTGTACAATGGCATGATAATATTGGCTGTTTTATTCTCAACCCCTTTTTTAATTACCCCAAGCATGGAATTGGCCCTCTTAATTGCTGCCGCACACTGGGTCGATACCTTCATTGAATTGTCCACCAGCACCCCAAGGTCTCTCTCTTGAGCTGTCACAGACAGCTCAGACCCCATAAACCTATGGGTGAAATTTTGGGTTTTTGCCCCAATGTGCATCACTTTACACTTGTCTACGTTGAAACGCATCTGCCATTTGGCTGCCCATTCCCCCAACTTGGAGAGATCCTTCTGGAGCCCTTCACAATCCCGTCTGGTCTTCACCACCCGGAAAAGTTTTGTGTCATCCGCAAACTTGGCCACCTTGCTGCTTATGCCAGTCTCCGGAATAGGAAGGCTAGCTGTGGTGCAATCCAGGGTAAGGGGAATCCATTCCCTTTCCCCACCTCCTGGGTAACACAGCAGTGGCCCAAATGGGGCTACTTAAAGTTGGACCAACAAAATTAGGTTAGCAAATTCAAGCAGCCTGGATTGGGGCCACCACCCCAGGATAGGGGTTAGGATCTGGCCCAAGTACCAGATCCTGGCACCAACCCCTCCTCAGCCCAGTCCGCCCATGGTCCCTCCCTCCCCTGTGTCCCCCTGCCCTGTTCTGCCACCCTCCCCAATCCCCTGCATCAGCTGAACTTGGCCAGCCTTACCTGAGTGCTGCTGAGCCCAGTAATCTGTTCAGGGAGGCCAGCGCACATCTGTGCAATGGCTTACCCTCCTCTGATGTTGTCACAAACGTTCTTTATGGCACGTCTGTGATGACACTGGGCTGGCCCAAGGGGTTTCTGCCGGCCTAAGGCACAGTTTAGATTGCGCCCTCAAGGATATCCAACTTGTCCCAACTTAAGGACAGCCCCATCATGCTGTTGCCCAGTTGCAGTCCGTCCGCTCAGATGTTTCGTGCAGACTTGCTAGCGCTGGTTTTGGAGGCAGGGAAACACTGCATTTTGGCCATGCAGAAGTGGCGGATAAAGGAGAGCCAATACAGTACTTAACAGAACTGTACTTGGATTCCTCTCCAACTACTACAATTGCAACTTATAATGTGTAAGATGTAAAATGCAAGCTGTAAAATGCAACTAATAATTAAGTCGCTCTCAGGCCCATTTTGTACATTACAAACAATAAAGCAGGGTCACCACAGGGTATACATGCTTTGAGTAATTTTCTATTTTATAGATAGGAATTTTTTTTGTAGCAATATATATTTCTGTACTGTTTTTTTCTGCGACTATAGAATTCTGTTCACATCACATAACCAAATAAATGATGTTTCAATTTAACGATCGGCTTCGGGAACCTAATCTGTACTTAAGTAGGGGACTACTATCAGATTTTGATGAGAAGTTCTGAATGCCAATTTATTTATTTTAAAAAGCAGGCTTTGAAAATCAAATTTCAAATTGGCACAGAATAGGAGGTTTGGTTTAGCCAGGTACAAATTCTTGCTCTCCAGGAGCGTTCTTGAAACTTATACGTTTGTTAACATCTATTTATCCTAAATTCTCAGTTAATAATAAATGTTCCCTGTTTTTTCTGTTCTCTGTTGCAGAGGGTGCAGGGCACTCCAGGAGGCGTGGCTGCAAGCCTTGCAAGCCTGAGAAAAAACCATTTCCTCGTGTCACTGGACCACTTTCTGAAATCTGAAATGGAAATTTTGGACAAATATATTTCATAAGACATACATATTAAAGTCCTCTCTTTCTTTTTAAAAGAAAGTCCTCCTCTCTTTCTTTTCTTGTTTTTCCCTCTTGTTTTGTTGTTTTGAGTCACGAAACAACTTTGAACTCATCATTCCAAGTGTATTCCGGATTGATTTTGGCAGGTAGCTTTCCAAAAAGGGTTCCAAAATCTGTTTCGGTAGCTTATTCGTTGGCATTCACTTTCCACAGCCATCCATCATGTATGGTTGATGAACATCTCCACAGATGGGGATTTGCTGCCCTCTGTGTTGCACAACATAGCAGATGGGAGGCAACAGTGGATCATGCACAATACAAGTCCCACGGCACTTCAGCCATCCTGTACAGAAGGAAGACCAGCCAGTTGATGCAGAAACATTTGCTCACCTTGGATGTATTTAAGAGCACAGAGAGAGAGAGCAGTGGTAAGAATGACAACTGACAGCTTTAGCACCATCACTATATCATATTCTATTTTGGAGGGCTTCTTTACTGGCAAAGCCGAAGACCCCATGGAGAATGCCAGATCATCAGTTTAGTTGGGGGGGGGAGAGCAAGAGAGACTCACAAGAATCCTGTTTATGGATGTTCCACATCCTGTCTAGTTGTGCCAAACAATATCACGCCTGCTGATTATTGGAAAGGTCTGAAAATGGATTATTTTTGCACCTAAGTATAAAAACTTTGGACAGAAAGTTTGCTTCTTAAGAGATCCAACCTGGGGATCGGGACCCTAAAGGGGTGCGTGAACCAAATTTCAGAGGGTCACAAAGACCTTTGCGCAGCCATCCTGAAAAGCTGAGCACCATCATCTGGGAAACTTCATTTTGGCTATGGAAGAGACTTCCCCATTAAACTGCCACATCCTCAATGCTTGTGGCTGCGAGGAAAATTAGCCTTGCTATTGGTTCCTCTTTTTGTGTGCGTATGTGTGTGATGAAGTCTCTCCTGGGTCACTTTCTGAGCAGGAATGCCACGCCTTCCATATGCATGAGTCTCAGCACATGGGGGAATGTAAACATTCTGAACACTACCTAAAATTTGGCTTTACCACCTTAACCAGCAATGGTATAGAGAAGTCACAATGCGATCTGTGCAATGTTGTTCTCAGTGCTGAATCAATCACCGCATTCAGAACATTTTAAAAAGGATGTGGAGTTCTTTTGATTTTCAAAAAGTGATTATTAAAAACAATGACTTCACTTCCTGCTTAATGACATCACTTCCAGTCCTAGGTCTTGGGGGTGGGTGGGTCCCACAGGTTGTCATACCTAAAAAGGGAGTCCTGGTACACAAAATGTTGGGAACCACTGACAGAACAAGCTGAAGCTGCATAAAGGTTGTAGCATTCAGCAACTCTACACCCTTATCAGGCTTGGATTTGAGTCAAAAATATAGGCCCATAAGAACATAAGAAGAGCCCTGCTGGATCAGGCCAAAGGCCCATCTAGTCCAGCTTCCTGTAGCTCACAGCAGCCCACCAGGTGCCCCAGGGAGGCATGAGACAACAAGATGCTTGCATCCTGTTGCCACTCCCTTGCACCCGGTACTCTGAAGTAGCTCACCACCTTTGTAAGGATGGTGCACAATCATCATGGCCTATAGCCCACGATGGACTTTTCTTCCAGAAATCTGTCCAATCCCCTCTTAAAGGCATCCACACCTGATGCCATCACCACCTGCTGTGGCAAAGAGTTCCACAGATTAACGACCTGCTGGGTAAAAAAGTACTTCCTTTTATCTGTTTTAACTCTCCCAACCCTCAGTTTTAGCGGATGCCCCCTGGTTCTGGTGTTTTGAGAGAGGGAAAAGAACATCCCTCTATCGACTCTATCCCTTCCATGCATAATTTTGTATGTCTCAATCATGTCCCCCCTCAGGTGCCTTTTTTCTAGGCTGAAGAGCCCCAAACGCTGCAGCCTTTCTTCATAAGGGAGGTGCCCCAGCCCTGTAATCATTTTTGTTGCTCTCTTCTGCACCTTTTCCAGCTCCACTATGTCCTGTTTGAGGTGCGGCGACCAGAACTGTACACAATATTCCAGGTGTGGCCTTACCATCGATTTGTATAATGGCCCATGTTTACCCACTCAATGCTTCATTCACAACTGAGTACTTTGAGCAATGGCGTGAGGCTTAGTGGTGGTTACTGTAGCCTGTCGTCAGCAAAGGGATTGGGTTTAGATAGGATGGCCACATCTGGCAGGTATGGTGTGTACCAGCAACAAGTAGGAATTGGGATTTTAGTGTGCACCCCAAGCAGGGTCAGAGGGGGACCAGTACCAATCCTTAAGATTGGGCTTGCAAAACTGATCTCAAATGCTTTCCAGCTGGGGGAAGGCAGAGTACTTCAGCTTCTTCAGACCTTCTGGGATGGCATTAAGTTTGAGCTGTGAATTGGCCCACAGTATGGAGTCACAGTGGGAATGCCTGACAAAGGAAGAGCCCATCGTTCGGCCTCACCTAGGTTAGAGGCCTGCACTAAAGGAGGGAGGTTTTTGAAGCAGGACCTGCTGCTGATTTGTTGAGATGCATGAGTAGGTCATCAAAACATGTGGCCCAATATGACTTACAATCACTTGTTTCATGTGTTGTTGAGCGGTACAAGGGCAGAGTTCATCCTAGGTTGAAATCCCTGGGGACCACACAGGGCACAACGCAAAATTAACCAGCTCCTTGTAGAGTCGTCAAAGAAATAGGAGTGGTGAAATTGGCTTTAGGGCACTATGTGATCAAGGAAGTAGAATGATAAATGAACAAAGATAGTCCATTTCTAGGGCTGCTACATTCATGGGGCCAATTGAAAATACTGTTTCAGGCAACAGTTTAGTGGTGGGGGATGCCACCAGCCAGCATCCCAAGGCCTGCAGAGGTTACGGGGCAGTTGCATGCAGCCTCTTCGGGCCTCAGAAAGCTGCTAGATGTGACCGGGCTCTGCTGAGGTTCGGTTCAGAGGGTTGGGGAGGCCCCCCAAAACCTGCAGGTTCCAATTCAATCAATCAATCAATCAATCAATCAATCAATCTCTCGTATTTATATACCGCTTTTCAACACAAAGTTCACAAAGCGGTTTACAGCCAAATAGTAACATTAAAGTTAAATGGCTCCCTGTCCCAAAAGGGCTCACAATCTAAAAGAATGGAGAACACCACCAGCAACAGCCACGAGAAAGACACTGTGCTGGGGTGAAGAGGGACAATTGCTCTCCCCCTGCTATATATAAGAGGACACCACTTGGAAAAAGTGCCTCTTGCCCAGTTAGCAGGGCAAATGGATTTCTATATCTCTGAGGGGTTCTGGGAACGGACCCCTTGCAGATAACGAGGGCTGCCATTCTACATTTCACCAAGTTCTCAAGGTGGTTGGCATTTCAAAAGGAACCAGAAGGTGGCACTCTGTCCCAAAAGGGCTTGTGATCTTAAAAAGAAACAGAAGGGAAACACCGGCAAACAGCCACTGGGAAGGATGCTCTCTGCTGGGGTGAACAGGAACAGCTGCTCTCCCTCTGCCAACTATAATACAGCCAGGACTTGAGAAAAATTTCCCTTTGTCCACATAGCAGGGTCTTCTGAGGGAGAAAGCTGGTGCTGATAAAATGCAGAAGACATTTGGAGTGTTCTCGCTTCACAAGAAACTAATCCCTGGAACAGCTGTCTGCGGAGCTTCCTGTTGCTCAAGGAAATGGGGGAACCATGTAAGCAAGATTCTCCACCCTCCTTTTAGTTGGCTGCATACATCTTTATTTTCATAGTTGAACTATAGATCTGAAAAGAGGTGGATGTGTTTTCTGCGGAAGGGGGCGAGGATCATTTAACTCTAATCTGGTCCATAAATGGACTGCATAATCTGACATTCATCTAGGCAATGCCTCTTGCCACCTGGGAAGGAAGCAAATGCCTGAGAGACTGAGTCACAGCATGCACCTTGTGCCTTCATGTGTATCTGAGATAACATTTCCCAGCACTGTTTTCAGGTGTGGGAAATTTAGTTCACGCTTTCCATTTGACTCACCTTCTGGCAAAGAGTGGATAAGAACATGGATTTGCTGCGTAGTAATCCTCTAATAAGCAGACTGCCATCTGTCGACGCCGTCCAAGTGTAAATGCAGAAATCAGGTCAGCCTATGCCGGTGCGGATCTCATGAAGACTTGGGGCCCAATCCTAGCCAACGTTCTGGCACCGGTGCAGCTGTGCCAAAAGGGTGCATCCTGTACTGCATCCTGGGGGGGGGGACAGTCACAGAAGCCTCCTCAAGATAAGGGAACGTTTGTTCCCTTGTTGTGGGGTTGCACTGCAGCAGCATCAACACTGGAAAGTTGGCTAGGATTGAGCCATCAGTCATTTTTACATCTATACTTGCAACATTTTGGCTCAGCACCTTGTATATGTACAGTATATAAACCAGCTCCTGGATTCCATCACATCACATGCTACTGTGACTAAGAAAAAGGGGAAAGGCTTGAGATTGGTATTTGCTCTGGAGGTACTTAGCACTGATAAATAAATAAATTAAATTAAATAAATAAATAAATAAATAAATAGGGTCTTCATAGGCAGGGAGCAGGTTTAGGGCCCAATCCTATTGGTCCTAGCGTCCGTGGTAAGCCCTTACAGCCACCACCAGTGTCGTGAAAGCACCATAAGAGTTTACTGCTAGTGGCGGCCCAGTGCTGAGCCAGTGAGCAGTAAGTCTTCCTGTTGCCGGCGGTGAGCTCTTTCAGAATAGGGGGAGGGCGTGGTGAGGGTGGAACGGGGCAGGAGAAGGGGCCGAATGGGGGTGGGACTGACAATGGCCTCCACTGCCGGATTCTATCCTCTGTGGTGGGCTATGCAGCCTGACATGGAGGCCCTCAAATCTGTACCAGCAAAATGGCTGGTGCAGACTTGATGAGGTCCATTGGTGGCCCAATGCCCTTGCCCAGGGGAAGGGGACAAATGTCCCCTTCTCCTGAAGTGCCTCCTACAGCTGCTGCACCACCCATAGGATGCAGCAGTGGCTGTTTAGCCACTGCTGCTCCCATGGGGGCCTGGCACCTTATGATTGGGCTGCCTGTCACTCCCCACCAAGAATGTCCACAAGCGCACCTTTAACTCGCTTGGATAAAAATAAATGGTTCCCGTTAATTCTTATGGAACAAATAAAATTACTCACATAGAACATGCCACAGAAACAGGGCATTAGAAAAATGGATTAAAGAAAGCATCAATCCCTTATCACTCTGCATAAACAAATGGGCTTGGCAGTGGCACAATTAATGGCACGATGGCACAGCAGTGGTTACACGATTTGCTTTTAAGAGGCATCCCCCCCACTCTGCAGAACGTGGTAAGTTTGTCATGGAAAACAGCTCAAACTCATAAAACAATAAATTCATTTTTATGAGCACTAAGTAGATAAAGTCAAAAGGGCAAGGGCTGCCGCCATATGGGAAATGGAAATTTTGTCGAGTGCAAAACCCTCATCCAGGCATGCACTAAATATTTAAGCACAGAACATCACCTGCCTATGTGTTTTCAGTGGGGTGGTGGCAGCTCTTGCAATGTTGTCACTGAGTAGTTTGCACAGGATTCCATTGCACCTTCCAGTGTCGCACTCAACCAGGTTGTGCAAGGCTGTGCTCTGCAGCCCATGTCACAACAGCTGCCGTCCTCACTTCCATATTCATTTTATTTTTTATCCCAGTGCTCATAACATTCCTTCATTTTATCCTGACAACAACCCTGTAAGGTGGGTTAGACAGAAAGACTATGTTTGGTCCACTTCTGCTTCATAGCTGAACAGGGATTTGAATACTGATCTTGCAGATCCTAATCTGACCAGGAAGAATGTGGGGTTCATGCTGGGCAGACCCCTCACCCCTGAACTCTTACTACTGGTGGTAGAAGTAGTGCCATTGGGAAATAGGTAAAGCTGCAGTGTGGAAGCCCAGTGCAGGGCTTGCTTCCGCCCCCTCCCCCCAATCTAGTGCCAGCAGTATTTGACACACTAACCACTGTGCCACAATAGCTCTCATATTGGCTTGTGAGCTACTCGTGAGACTGAGCCCAACTGCTTACAAAAGAGCTTACTGGACATCTCACATACTAATTTATTTTTGGCAATGGTCTCCAATACATTAATCCATTTCCCCTGCCCTCTCATTGGACAGCAGCTTGTATAATGTTTTGTTTTTTTCTAACGGCTGACAGGGTGAGTAAATGAGGCTGGCACTGACCCCTTTTTTTGCTCCATTCACTCAGCCATAGGTGGACATCCATCATCCATCAGCAGAACCCAAAAGCACAGCCATTTGGTCATAGCCAGAGGATGGAGACCCAAGTCACACACTCCTGAGCCCCAGGTGTCATCACCAGGAGCCAAAGAGGATGGCTGGATATTGGGCATTGCAAGCGTTTGCTTATCCTTGATAGGATGACAAATGAGAATCTAAAAGCAAACTGAAGGGTGAAAAGCCAGGAAAGCACCTAGAGACAGATATATATTTGTGACATCTACTTTTTTGCTCCCAGCTTTTCCTATCATTAAGTATTGAAGTATGTTATTATCCTTCCTTCTCATTTAAAAAAAATGAATATTAGCTGCTGGAGGCTGCAGACAGGAGCAAGAGTAGGTTGGTGGGAGAGAGTGCTTAATCCTTTTCCTACCAACCATTTTTCCTCTCAAAGTCACCCTCCTTCGGCCACTTTTCTTTGAGTAGCAGGAGTGGTGGTGATGGTGGGAAACCAGGGAATGGGAGGTAGGCCTGGCTGTAAATTTCAGCCCTGATGGGTATGGGATGGAAATATTTGAAGGAATGCTTAATGTGATTTATCTGATCAGGTAATGGGATTTGGACTCCAGACCCAAATTGGCCAAATGAGGGGTAACTTTGGCTCTTACAAAATTGTACACTCTATCTTAACTTTTTCAAACCCTGACAAGGAAATCTGGAAGGAAGGCCCACTCCAAACTTCAAAGACTAAGTGCACAATCCTAACCAACTTTCCAGCTCCGGGGTAAGGACAATGAATCATGAAGTGGAATGCCATGTTCATGGGATAATGCTTATGAATGATCCATATTTCTACATGAATGATCAACTAACCATGGCAGAAGTGTATCATTTAGACCAAGTCTATGTAAATCAAGAAAAAACATAAGTAAGAAAGGATTGTCTGTCATATCAGGGAACGAACCTTCCCTTACCTTGAGGAGGCCTTTGTGACTGACTGTCCCCTAACTGCAGGATGCATCACACACCCCATTGGCACAGCTATGTCAGTGCTGGAAAGTTGAGTAGGATTGTGCCCTAATTTCTTTTGGTTGTTCTGTTAACCCCACTAAAACGTATTGGTTTTCTTATGTTTTCCTAGGTTCAGAAGCCAGGCTTCCTTCTGTTGGAAGAAACTCTCATTTTTCAGTGGTTGAGGGCCAGGAAGGGAGAAGGGAAAGAAATGAGAGCATACATTGCATTGGCTGGGGGCATCACAAACCAAGACCTTGCTAATATGTGCCCCTGCCTTCAATGGTGGGGTGGCCTCGGTGGGCAGGCTTGAAAAATGAGGCCTTTTCTGTCATGGAATATCTGCCTGCCTTGATCTTTGCCCACCTTTTGACAGCAAGGTCATGTTTGCTGCTGCTGGATACAATTATGACTTTTTTTTAATGTAAATGTGTATGTGGGGGGGGGTTACCTTGTAATCTGACTTGGGCGACCTTGTGAAAAAGCTGGATGAAACTACTGAACATTCTTAATGATACACACCATGGATATTTCTAGAATCAGTTGTAAAATGCCGTTTCTTTTATATACTGTATAGCATAGTGATTCTCTGTGAACTGGGTTTTTCTTCCACTGCATGGACAGACATCTCATGATGCATAGCAGTTTACTATTTGGGGGGGGGAAGTACTCTGCCCTCTTTCAAAATGGTGATGTTGCATTCACTGGTCAGGCAGGAAGAGGGCACCAGTACTTTAAGGGAGACTCATTGATGCTGCAAAACTACATAGCCTTTGGAAAAATTGTCACTGGCATGTATGTGTACACACTGCTATGGAGGAAAAATCATATCAATCTGAACGCAAATCCCATTCTACACAAATGTTGCACATATGAATCATGAAGTGGAATGCCATGTTTATGGGATAATGCTTATAAATGATCCATATTTCTACATGAATGATCAACTAACCATGGCAGAAGTGTATCATTTAGACCAGTGGTCAGGGAACAGGGGTAAATTACCCCAAATGGGGTAAAAATGAAATTCCTGGGGGTAATGGACGGTCATGCTGCCGAGACACAGCCAGGCATGCTTATGAATCTATATGCATGCCCAGCTGTGTCTTGGCAGCGCGGCCGTCCATTACCCCCATTCCGGTTCCGTCGCTGGGTGGCTGGCTCCATTTTGTTTTGCTCTGCCCACTTTCCCCGGCCAGCAAAACGCACCCCAGACTGCTCTACGCCTACTCTGCTTTTCACACCACGGCAGTTTAGAGCACGTGGACACAGCAAGGCGGAATCAGCAACGTGGAATCAGCAGAGCGGCGGCGCATTGGACCTGAGCGGCAGCGGAGCAGAGCGGCAGTAAAGAGGCAAGCCAGGGACGGCCGGGCATTGGAGGTGAGGGAAGGCACGCGTCTTTCCCCCCACCCCCGCCTCCGTTGCCCTGCCGGGCAAATAAAAAGCAATGGGTTCCAATATGTAATTTTTGTTCTTTTGTTCTGGCGGGGGGGGGGGGGTAACGTCGGCGTATCTAAATATATTTTGGGGTAAAAGGTAAAAAAGTTCCCTGACCCCTGATTTAGACCAAGTCTATGTAAATCAAGAAAAAAAACATAAGTAAGAAAGGATTGTCTGTCATATCACAACAAAACTATTTCATAATAACATGAAACATGCTTTAACCTTACTCTGTCAGGAATGTTTCATGGTTGTGCAATTCCTACAGTCCAAGAATTCCAGTTTACATTTCAGGAGTGTCATTTGATTATGTCACAACGATGGCACCTCCTGCTTGATTATGTCACTTCTGGCTATGACGTCACTTCCAGGTTGATGCCATCACTTCTGGTGGGTCCCAATATGAATGCCATTCTGAAAAGTGGGTCCTGGTCTAAAAGGTTTCAGAACCACTGATTTAAGGCATTTCTCTGCCCCACTGGAAACAGGGAAATGATGTAAGTAGGTCTTACTGAGGCAATAAGATACTATTTAGGGCAGCAGCTACATTTCATTCCACCCTGAGAAAATTCTTCGTTCTTTTCTGAAATGTGCAGAAACATATGCATGGGGGAAAATCATGGATGTTTACAGATGATTTTGACCCTAGTTGAAGTGGTTTGAAATTCAGATAATGACATACCATTTTATATCCCTTAGGAGGAAAAGTGTACTGCATTTCTGGGTTATGACGAGATAAAGAATGTCACAAAGTTTGGGCATAATGGATTTTGTTTCCTTAGCAATCTACAATATTGACTATGGGTGCTTTCTGTTTGTTAGGTTCAGCTACAGCCTACCTGAATGCTGTGGCAAATATTTATTCTGCAATTACAGCCAGCAGGCTCATGAGAAAGTATATTTTATTGAAGATGTTTTGCGGATCGTAGTTATATTGGGAGCTAATTGCAATAAGATGGCTCATGTTGTTATCTTATATGGCTTTCTTCTTTGCTTTTCTTATAGTCACATAACTGAGAATAATCAACTGATTTTATCACTAGATAGCACTCATTTTTATATTCCCTTTTTAAAATCCTGTCTTGCCAAACAGGAGGAATGCAAAGATCATGAAAATGAATAAGGAATGAAAATGAGCCTTTCACTGATAGTGAAAGTCTGCAATCCTATACACACAGTTACTTGGAAGTAAGTCCCATTGAACTCAGTGGGATTCACTTCTGAGTAGATACATGTAGGATTGTGCTGTAGGAATAGGTCCAAGGGAAAACATGCAGTGGTGTGGAATTCCATTAGAAAAATCCCTTGTTCTGCAAAACTAAAACCCCTCTGCCCCATTGGTTAGAATGCAATTAGAAAATGATTTAGCAACGAATGCATGTTTTTATACAGTGGTACTCAAATCTTTTAGCACTGGGACCCACGTTTTAGAATGACAATCTGTCTGGGACCCACCAGAAGTTGTGTCATGGCTGGATGTGTCGTCATTGTGACACCAGAGCCCTCTGCTTTCCTGAGAATGCAGCAATAAGTGGGGTTATTTCTCAGCCATTTCCCACTAGCAAAGTGAATCAGAAAGAAAAAAAAGCCTTTACAACCTTGACACAAGCAAAACAATCACACAGCCCTCCCCTTTTCCATCATCCCATATTTTCAATATGGCTACTCTAGGTGCTTCGCGACCCACCTGAAATTGGCTCGCGACCCACTGGTGGATCCTGACCCACAATTTGGGAACCACTGCTTTATACCATTTCTTAATTTGTATACTTTAGATGTACAAGAATGTAGAATGCAGAATTTGAAATTTTATTCTATTTTTTTTTTACATATTAAATAAAAAAAGTTTCAAAGTTTTCAAGGCATTAAATTTTTCAGCCATTCCTAGGGTAGGAAAATTTGAATGCCTACCCGGGGCCCTATGCTTCGGAGGGCTCCATTTCTTCCTGCCACTGCTCTGATCCTCTTGTTTGCTGCTCTCTCCACTGCGGTCCTATCACTGTAATCAATTGGGGTTCAAGCCCACATGCCCCCTGCAATTTGTGGGTTGTTTTGTTTCTTATCTTCTTCCCTACTTGTCTTCAACCTGACTACCATAATGAGAGGGCTACTGTGTAAGGCGGTGGTGGACAGGCCCATCCTCCCACACCCCAGCCAAAGGGGTTAGCAAAATGCAGGCAGGAGAAAGAGAAATCTCCCACCATTCACTGAACTCCTAGATTGCTAGAGCTATCCTGTCCCCCTACTCAGCAGATAACAGCATCTCCCCTTCTGGGAAGGGAATTAGCAGCCAATGGGACCTGATCTGGGATATAATACGTTTGTGGTGGGAACAAGTATGAAATCCATTTGTTTGAATTAACACCTGGCTCTGAGTTATGCACTTAGCTGGGCTGAGTCAGATTGAGATGGGGAGAGAAGTGCTCCAGGTGAGAGCAGAAAGAGTGAGATGAAAAAATTTAAGGGGTGGATCAAATCCATTATCAAACGACACACTGCAATGAAGGTGCACATGAGGAGGTGGACTGTTATGCAAACCAAGATATGAGGTAGCTGCAGTACCAGGGAATCCAAATTTAGACAGCGTGATTGGTATATTGTAGCCTGGATATCACACTCATTTCATGCAGCAGGCTGAATCGCAGCATTCATGTTGCCTGCTGAGGGCTGGAAGTGATGGCATTAGGTGATGCCATCATGGATGACCTGGCCCATTTGCCACCCGCGGCCAGGACCACAGACTGCTATCCCTTCTACAAAGACTGCCAAAAACCCACCTAGACTGCTGCCCCCACCCTTCATGGACTTTCCAGAACCTCGTGTGATGGTGTGTAGTGCTCCAAAAGAGTTCTTTTGAATATTGGATATATTCAATATTCTTTTGAATATTCAATGGCCGTTTGAATATTACATCTGGTTTTCTGTGGAAAACTGGAAGTAATGTTCAAAAGCCCATTGGAGGCCTCTCTGGGTAGGCACACCCACCAGTCCCCCCTACCCCAGTTCCTCCCTCTGTCCTATCAGGGCTGCAATCCCCCTGAATTTAGTTCATCTGCACAGGCAGGATAGGGCATACATTACTAAACATATGGAGCACCTTTTTTTCAAATTGCTGATACCAACTCTAGCTTGCATTCGGTATCGTTTTATTAATGATTGCTGCAAAATATTTGAATAAAATATCAGACTTAACAAAATTAAGGGATCAAGTCTGTCAAACAAAAAATGAACAGGGACATAAAAAGCCTGTTTACCTGAGGGAAGAGTTTGAAAGCTATCTATGTTAGTGATACAAATTTGATTTTTAAAAACAGAGCACTAAAATCCTAATAGAAAGATGCCCCAGAAAGAAAGTCAAACAACCTTCTGGGTGAAAAGTTGATTTGCTTCTTTTCATTACATTTATGTCTATGTTTCGTATGCTGATTTTTATGCCTGTGACAGTAATGTTGTGTGTTATTGCTTAGTCACTATATTTCCATTTAGTTGTTACCCTTACTTTTGAGAATTTGTTTCAGAATTGTTTCCAAGAAGACAAAACTGCACGCACACACACCCTTTCTCATTTCTGGAAAAAAGGGGGGGGAATTTAAAAAATGAAAAAAGAAGAGAAGTTTTTCAAATCCCGCTTTTACCTTATCTTTTCTGAATCTGGACAAAACGGTCCGTTAAGTACAGCACAAATAAGCATCCCAGCAGAGAGAATGATGCTGGTTCTTCCTCCAAACTCTGCCTCAGAAATGAGTCCCACAGCTCCGTGCAAAGTAATTGGTCTAATTAGGTGGAAGGAAGAGCGCCTTTAAATTCCTCAGAAATTAAGACGTGTCATCCACTTAACATCTTAACATCTGTGCCTGCTTTGCGCGCAGCTCACTGCCACACAGGTCTGAAGGACACTCGCTGCCAAAGCTGTGGGGCCACATTTTCCCCCCCACACGACCAAGAAACGGACCCTCACTTTGGTGGGATGAAGCAAGTATGGCACCTCCCCCCATCTTTATTCCTTAACTTGGTGCATGTTTGCCTGGGTGAGTACAGCAACCTCTTGGCTACTAAAGACAGTGTATAACAGTGGAATAGGTCTAAGCTTTGTCGTAATCCCTGAGAATGTGGCCTTGCAACCATCTCCTGATAATTGTGTAAATATTCCTTGCTATTTCCCCCTCCTCCTTTTACCCTCTGCCTGCTGCCCGTATACTTGCAGCTTCAAATGGGCTTTTTTTTTTTGTCTTCTTGTTCTGTGATTAGAATGGTAACTAACTGTGTGTTTATTTTTATTTTCTCTTAACTTTGCTGTTCTCTTGCAGCAAGTAAGTAATTATTTCATTACGGCTTCTTGCTAGGCATCTGTGAAACTGAAGATGTTTAGGACATTGGTGAGATAACTTAGCCAATGCCAGGAGGTCAAAGATGTTCACCAAAACAGATTGCTTTAGTGTGCTAGTGTGTGTTTGTGAAGGTTAATTCTACAAGCAGAATACTTCGGAGAGCAGCAGGGGTCTACTTAATTCTTCTCTCTCTCTCTCTCTCTCTCTCTCTCTCTCTCTCTCTCTCTCTCTCTGTGTGTGTGTGTGTGTGTGTGTGTGTGTGTGTAAGCATAGATAGATATATAATCTATTAACTAACTCATGGCTACGCATATTGGATCCCTTTAAATTGCCCACACACTTTCTAAAAAGTAGATGAGATCTATTAGTGTAATTGGATATGTTATGAACTCAGATTATTCCCAATGGGTTTGATCTTTGTTGTGTACACAGAGGCAATGGTAGGCAATTCACAGGCAATTTATCTGGTTGGTATTTACAGGATGCTTTTCTTCTGAGTTCTGTTTTTTTTTTTTTTTTTTTGCAGTTCAGGCAAATTACGCTCCTTATTTCTTTGACAATGGAGCAAGCAGCACCAACGGAAACATGGCACTCCTCAGCCTTTCCGAAGACACAGCTGTGGGTCAGTATGACAATGTTATCTATCAATTTGAAAAATGCCGAGATTTGTTTGGAATTGTTCAAAATGAAAAGGAAGCCACTGTCATGTTGGTAGGGACTGTAGCCTGCTAATATCGTTTTTGGGCATGATTTTGATGCAGGAATTTATCAACAACATTAATTAAATGGTGCATGTGTGTATCACAACCCAGCTGCAGTTGTTCAAAACTGCTCAGAGCATAATCCTACCTTATGCCGGCCTAGTAAGGCCGACATAGCAGGACCATATCCAAAGGCCCATTCGGAGGCAGCAGCAGCAACATGCAAGACAAGGGGAGGTTTTCCCCTTGCATCCGCCTAAGCCCCAGTCATCCCTATGGGCCTGCTTGGATCTGCACTGGCAAAATAGCAGGCGCAGAGGAACGTGCACGGGAGCGGCCTGAATCAGGGCTGCCATGGCCGGGAACCGGCATTAGGATATGGCACTACGGCCGTCCTGTGTCACAACCGCATCATAACTGCCGTCTCTGCCAGCTGCGCCGCCCAGTTACGTCCCCAGAACGCCTCTGGAGGCCCTGCAACGACCGAGCGACGCCGGCGCTTGACTGGCGCATGGCCGGTGCTGCCGATGGTTGCGCCAGTGCCCGAACACTGGCACTGCCACTTGCGCTGGCTGAACGCCGTAGGGCCGACGTGGACACACTTTATGGCACGTTCGCGACAGCGTTCAGCCGGCGCAAGGGCGCAGCACCGGCACTAAGGGGGGTATAGGATTGCGCTGTCACCTACTTAACTAGTTCAAAATGGCCTGAATGATGAAAATTGTGATGCAGGTTCCAGTGGCAAAATGTTCCAGTGAATATTTGTATCTACATTGACAGTGCATTCATTGATGTGATGGATTGTCAGTCTAGCTAACCATGTAGCTCTCCGTGCATAAGAGGGATGGTGAAGCGCAGGGGCCCGGTTTGTGAAAGCCCAATCCAAAGGACATCCTCCACCAGTGGAATGTGCGTTCTGCCAGCAGAGCTGGCAGGATTCAAGCAAAAGTGCCTGGATTCTGCATGAACATTGCATGTTTCAGTGCTGCAGGCCAGTGCAGTGAGACCACCAGGGCAGGTGCCATTGGCTGCACATGTGGTCTGGTGGCCAAGCCACCACCCACTGGTGAGAGGTATGGTGGCAGTGGGCAGAACAGGAAGTGCTGTGGGAACATCACTACTGAGTAGCCTTACCCAAGTCACCCCCTTTCAGCCTCAGCTATAGTATGAAGATTTTCTGGGTTTGCCTGAAGGTTTCGAACACCCCATCCTTAGATATCCCATGTGAGCTGGGCCAGTGCCAACTTCCGAAGCACCCAAATAAACAGCAATGGCAGTCATGCAGCCCACCCATCCCGTCCAGTCATCAGGGCACCAATCCAGACAGTTGACGTAGCAACCAGGGCAGTGGTGTCATCTACTCACCAGTAGACGGTACGCTGGGCGGGACTTAGCGTGATCGACAGCCTGTCCACTCACTTCCGCTTTCTTTGCGCTCCCCGCGCGGCTTTCCCTCGCCTCGGAGGGGGCGCCTGCTCGCCCAGGCACCCGGCGCGCCCCCCCACCCATCCCCCCTGGTGAGCAGGCGCTCCCTCTGAGGCGAGGGAAAGCCGCGCAGGGAGCGCAAAGAAAGCGGCAGTGAGTGGACGGGCTGTCGATCACACTATGTCCCGCCCAGCATACCGTCTACTGGTGAGTAGATGACACCACTGAACCAGGGCATTATTTCTGGGTTACCCAGCAAGGGGGTATGCAAGATTCACAAGGGTAGTAATAATATTTACTAACAAGGTAATTAGTGTGTGAATACTCAACAGCACCATGCAAAATGCTAAGTAGTCATGCTTGACCCACGAACCCAGTCATGGACAATGCAATTTGCCTCAAGCTGTGGGGTAGTAGGGAGGAACAAACAAACTTGGCGTGTTCCTCACCCTGAGGGCACAATCCTATGTGGCACGTTTGGCCGACGCAACTGGCTTGCCCTGACCCAACGTCACTAGCGCCGATGTGAGAGCTCCGACTGGCACCCCTGCATCCTTGCTAGTGCCATTGGGCCAACGCTAGCTGGCTAGTGCAAGAGTAGTTCTGGGCATGGGGAGGGAGGGAGGGGTAGAGACGGGATGCAGCCAGTAGGGCTGTGCGGCCTCCTCGGCTCTGCGCCTGCTATTTATCAGGCGCATATCCACGGAAACCTATGAGGAGACTGGAGCCTCCCCTGGGGTAAGGGTGCGGACATGCCCTTGCCCCAGGGAGGCTCCCCAGAGCACCTAAGGTGCGCTGGATATGGTGCAGGTCAACTGGCCTCACCATTCCAGTTTAGGATTGCCCTTAAAGTCTACTGCTGCCTCCCTCCAGCCTGCCCACCCACTGCTCTCATCTGCTTCTCTACACCCTTGCCTTGTCCCTTCTTCATGTGGACCCTTTCAACCAATGGGGAAATGCACCATATGAAGAAGGAATTAGGTAGGAAAGCAGACTGCTGCCGCTGCCATTGCATATGTACCCTGAAACACTGTGCAGAAGGCTGTGATCCGCTTCCATCCCCCCCTCTCCTTCCTCGCATGGTCCCTCAAAATTGAACAAAAAACGCAAGACAGTTATTGTGCAGGACCAGCGTGTCCCACACTTTCTGATTTGTTGAAAGGGATTACACAAGAAGGAGCAACATGAGGAGATTGGAGGGCTGGATCACCCCCTTTTGAATGGCAGCATTCTAGAATGGGGGCTAGCAACAGGGGGAAATGTATGGTTGCCCTAGATTAAGATCATCTGCTAACCCAGGGTAAGAGAAGAAGAACTGGCAGAGGGCTGAAGAAGAAATCTTGCACAGCTTCTCCCTGCCCTGCAAGGGTGAAAAGTAAAATGCCCCGTTTGTGATTTTTCTCTATTCATGCCTGCACCATTGGGCTCAATCACCGTTGAGTTAATCTGTTTCTCACATTTTTTCTTTGCACTTTTCCTCTGTCTCACTCCTGTTTCTTCTGCACTTCTCATCTTGCACCACAGCTGCTGAAAAGTACCACCTCTCCTCTCTCCTCTTTGAGCCAACCGTGTACAAAGTTAAGAGACAACAGCTGCTCCAGTGGCATTCACAGAGGGAGGGGAAATGCTATGTTTTGCAGGAGCCTGAGCTCCTGTGTAACCCAGCCCCTTCCCCTTGCCTCCAGAGCCATTTGCGGCTTGGAGAGCTGGCTCTGAGGCTTTGCTCTGGAGCCTCTGAACCAGCTCTGGAAGCGAGGAGGAGGAGCTGGGTTACACAGGAGCTCAGGCTCCTGCAAAACTTAGCGTTTTGCCCCTCTCTAGGAATGCCACTGTCCTGCTCGGAGCCAGGAACTGGGTGGTTTTCAGCCCTTCCTGAGTGTCTATACAGTGGTGGCTTCTGCTTTCAACCCCTAATATTTCCTTGTTCACCCCCATTTTTCTATGAAGCCCTCGTGGTGGAAAAAAAGGCATTTCTTAAAACATGGGAGAAAAGATTCATCCCCTCTGACTACATGCTAGCACACCCTTTGGGAATCACTGCTTTACCTTCTCTAGCAGAGGACAGTGTATACAGTGTATTAAAAAATCAGGGATTTTTTTTTTAAGTTTCTCTAGCTTTTTCTTTTTCTCAGGCAGACAGGCTGCAAAAGATACTCTTTTATCTTTATATATATATATATAAAGTATATATATATACTTTATCTTTATATATATCTTTATATATATACTTTTATCTTTATATATATAAAGTATATATACTCCGTGTATACTTTAACTTTGTACACGGTTCATTTGTACAGATCATTTGGGGGGCATAGCTAGGCTCTGACCCTTTACCATTCTGCTCTGCACCTACACTTTACCATGGAGCTCCACCTCAACACCAGATTTCCCCACCCCACTTTGAAGATTTGGTAGCCCCATGCAGTGGGGTAGCATCAGCGATGGGATCTACAAATGATCAGGGGGAACGCTGGGCGGGACTTACGCGGGGCTTCCGCGTGATTGGCTGCCCGTCCGTAGCGTTCCGCAGCTGTCCTGGCCTCGGGGGGGCTGCCCCTGGTTAGTGCGGCCCCCCCCGCTGCTCGCCCAGGCACCCGGCATGACCCTCACCTGTCCCCCGCGGCAAGCAGGAGCCCCCCCAAGGTTAGGGCAGCCGCGGAACGCTACGGACAGGCTGCCACTCAAGCGGAAGTCCCGCCTAAGTCCCGCCCAGCGTTCCCCCTGATCATTTGTAGATCCCGTCACTGAGTAGCATTATGATGGTGTCCCAGGCTGGCAATGTCATGTCCCTAGTATGATCCCTGATTTCTCTCCCCGCACTGTTTTTACCTTTTTGAAATGCATTTATCCCAAAGTTTGCTACTTCTGTTGACACCTGATATAACGGGTGAGGAGGCGCATTTAAGCCAGGATGAACTTTCAACCCAACTCTGCATCTACTACTAGTGGATATAGGAAAAGGTCCTTCTGTTTCCTGACAAAAACCGCAGTGTTTGCCTTTGTTTGCATTTGCTTGTGCTCGTAGAGATAAGACTTTATTTTAACTCACTTTATTTTTCAGCGAGAGGAGGCAGAAATGCCAAGGATAGATTTTTAATTGGTGTTAAAGCTGTGCTGGGAAGTGTTCCCAGGGTGTTAATGATATGTAGAGTTACTGCTGAGAAGGGTGTAAAAATTATCAGCCAGACACCAAACCTGATCAGGAAGAGAAGCCATAAAGTCCTCCAGTTTTAATGCTCTATTAGCATTCTGCATTCATACAACCACTGAAGCAGCAACTGATATTTAAGATTCCAGCTCAGTGGTCAATAAGAGCACAGTCCTAAACCGGAGTTAGGCCGGCACAGTTAGGCCAGCAAAGTTTAGCCAGCACAAAGGACACCATAAAGTATGCTTGGACCACTTTCAGAGTCGGGGGGATGGCACACGTTTGTGGGCTGACCTCTCTGACTCCAAGAGTGGTCCAAACACACTTTATGGTGTCCTTTGTGCTGGCCAAATTTTGCTGGCCTAGCTGTGCTGGCCTACCTCCAGGTTAGGATTGTGATCTAAACTGGAAGGATCAATGGATTTCTCTGTTGCATGTTGGGATGTCCTTGCTTTCTTTCAAAATTGCACAAGCCCCAATATTTCACATCAGGGCTGGCCCATCCATGAGGCCAGTTGAAGTGGCTGCCTTGGAAGGCATCCATCTCTCTGCCTACTTGCCTCCACTGCTTCTGCTTCTGCCTCTGTTCCCTAGATTGGGAAAGGAAGAGGGAGCAGGGAGGAGAAGGAAATGTGGAGAGGAACAGATTACTGAGCTAGAACATTGGAGAATGAGAGGAGCAGGGGCTGGCACATCACTGGGCAAGGGGGGGCAGCGTTTGGCATTCTGTTTCAGGCATCAGGAGGTCTTGAGCTGGCCCCATTTCCCATTGTTCTCAACAGCTAGACCTTTCTCAGCATGGCTCTTTGCCTCCTTTTGTGAACCAGTAGCAAAATATTGCCATTGGCCTGCACGATTGGCTAGAATTTGCAAATAAGCTGCCAGATTTGACTGTACTTTTATAACTTCCTAAAAGGAAAATTTAATCAGTCAGTCAGTCAACAGGTACTTATATACCGCTTTTCAACACGAAGTTCACAAAGCAGTTTACAGGCAAATAGTAATAATAGTAAAATTAAATGGATCCCTGTCCCAAAGGGCTCACAATCTAAAAAAAATGCAGACCACCAGCAACAGCCACTAGAAAAGACACTGTGCTGGGGTGAAGAGGGACAATTACTCTCCCCCTGCTAAATATAAGAGGAACATCACTTGAAAAAGTGCCTCTTGCCCAGTTAGCAGGGGTAATTTAACTATTTAATTCATTAATTCCTCATTCATAACAGAATATTTTATGTTCTGCAGAAGTATAATTGTTTCTCCTTTCCAAGAACCGGTACTATAACTTAGGGAGTTCTGTTGGCATGTCTACATGTCAAACAAGCCAGTTTCAGAGTCATGGCATGTCCCACAAAGAATCCTGGGAATTGTAGTTTGGTATAGATGCTGAGATTGTTCTGTTCAAGATCCCTAGCTCCATTCCTAGAAAAACAGTTCTGTCACTTCATGGGGATGAGAATGACTATGGGCCAAACTACATGCTAAATTGGTGCCAATGGGAGATTTTTTCCCCTTGGCAAATAAGATGAATGTGGGACATCTGGATTAGGACCACAGTAGGCGAAGGTGAGGTAATGTTAAAGCCCTAACCCATCCACCCCCAATGCAGAAAAATTAAAGCATGTCAATTATGCATATTACATCATTTGTAGTTTTGGCCCTATTCAAACAATGGTTGACTCTGGTGGAGATATATGCCCTATAATAACCCCCCTGTCCCCTTGTGGTGTATTGTTTCTGATATATCTGGGCCATATATCAATCTCATTGATAGGATAGAGCTCTGGATGGACTTACTGCTGGGGAGGTGTAAGAGATCCTGTTTTGCTTTTTCTGTTTTAGCATTCAGGGTGCAATCCTAGCCTGGAGTTAGGCCGGCACAGTTAGGCCAGCAAAGTTTGGCTGGCACAAAGCACACCTTAAAGTATGTTCTTGGACCGCTCTCGGAGTCCAAGACTCACAGACGTGCACCATTCTCCCTGACTTTGCTGGCCTAACTGTGTCGGCCTAACTCCAGGTTAGGATTGTGCCCTCAGTGAATGCATGTCTAAAACAATAAAAGGGTGTCTGATGTTTCCAGGGAAGGATTCTTTAAAAAAATGCTGTTCATGTTTCTTCTATCAGGACTTATTGGTAACATGTCCTCAACTGGTTATCAACACCAGCATTAGGCAAACTAGTCCCAGTAGCTGGCTTCCAGAAAGCTCTGTTTTGGGGATGGATAGTGATGCTTGGCTATCAATTGAACGAAAGGCTTGTTTTACAAGACAAAATTCTCTCCAAGGGTTCTCAACTGACTTAACAATCGCAAAGCAACAATAGCATCGAGGCGGTGCACCTTATGTTTGGTCATAGAGAGTAGCAAGTGTCTACCTTTCTCTTTGCAGGCACACATGTATACACATTAAATGGAACAGACCCAGAAGGAGATCCTGTAACCTATGGCATGACCTTTGAAGCTGGATCAAGAAGTTACTTTGCTATTGATGAAAACTATGGCAATGTGACCCTGATTGAGGAGCTTGACCGAGAGGTACAGTGCAAAGAAGAAGAGCACATTTTTATCACAGGGATACATTGAAAATTGCTTCCATGGGGCGTCTGTTAGTGGACTAATTTTTACTAAGGTGGTAAACCCATGTTTGGGCTTTTTCAGACTGCACATGGGGATTCATATGATTGAATTCTCCTCCATACATATCATTCCATCCACATCAAAAACTATGGAGAAGACTAGACTTGGACTCCACTCCCTGACAGGGTCATTCCTTTATGCAGGGTGAACTATGGCCTAACCATCAATAATAGTGATGCTTTACCAGTGGTGTCACTAGGGTTTGTGTCGCTCATTGTGGGGGGAGGAATGGAGATGGGGCAGGTGGAATAGGGGCAGGGGATGGGGGTGGCAATGAGTATCTTGTTGTCTCGTGTGCTCCCTGAGCCATCTGGTGGGCCACTGTGAGATACAGGAAGCTGGACTAGATGGGCCCTTGGGCTGATCCAGCAAGGCTTTTTTAATGTTCTTATGCAGGTTAGGATACAGTATGTGCTGCCACCACTGATTCTGCTCCCTCTCGGGCCTGATACTGCTCCGTTCCACCCTCTCTTGCCCAGAAAACCCCCTCTTCACCACTGGAACACCCTCCTGCCATTCTGCCAGCCTCTCCCACTCCCAGCACTACACAGACCTTTGCCGGCCAGCGCAGGGACTGGAGCAAGTCGGCACATGTCGCTGTGCCGACGTAGGCCACTTTAGGATTGGGCTGCCCAGTATATTAAACATAAAACAAGCAAAAGTTTTCAGAAATGTTTTACATGTATAATCAATATGGGTCTTAGCTTCCAGTACCCCTGCTACAAGTAATTCTTTTATTAATTTTTAGAGAGAAGATGAGATTGAAGTTGTGGTCAGCATTTCAGATGGCTTAAGTACAGTAAGTCTTTTAATAAAAAAGCAACTTGCTTTTCACAATGCTAGTTACCAACCCAACTTCTAGCGTACTTATTTGCAAGTGATCAATTGTACCATATGATGAATTGCTCCCAGATTCTTTATTGTACCTCAGTGGAACTTCTGTGTAGACGTATATAAGATTGTGCTGTAAATGCTTTCTCAGATCCATGGAAATGGGTCTCTCAGCAATGAAGAACCATCTACCTAAATGGAGCAATTATGTTCAAATGTCCTCTGAATATCAAATATAGTACTGGGAACAAACAAATAAGGAGGGCTTTTATAATCATATCTTACATGTGTACTTATCCAGTGGCCTCTTGTCAACTGCTGTTGAAAACAATATATTGTACTAGATGGACCTTTGGCCGTGATCCAGTAGAGATCTTTTGATGATCTCATATGAACAGAAACCATTCAAGGAGCATAGCCATCAGGTTTCAACAGGGCCATCATATGAAGTGACACCTTCTAAACATTATTTGAAAATGACTAGAGTTTGGGATATAATATATGCCATTTTAATACCTCTCATTTAATATATCTCATTTCCTCAAATGAGAGTGTGTCGTATTTATGGGTTTTTCTGATCTATTTATGACCAGATTTCATAGATTGATTTTGAATTTTGTGAATCGTGTCTTTAAGGACCCAAAGGCACTTTCTGAAGAGTGATGGAGATTATTGCTTTAGTAGCTTGATTCTCTGTAGTATATCCTATTTTTATGCTTCTAAAAATTAAATTATTACCATTAGGCCAGTAGGACTCAAGCACAGTTGCCACAGAATCACCCCTAAGTTTCAATTCATTGTGCCTATCTAACATTTGATCATGTTCAACTCCAGGTGGCTGAGAAGGTCAGGATCCTCGTAACAGATGCCAATGATGAGAGCCCAGAATTTATCAACACACCCTATATAGTTCCAGTGCAGGAGGTTGGTGAAGCATTTTAGCCTTTGGGTTCATTGTGAAAGGGGAGTGCTCCACGCAGCTGCTCAGCATGGCTGTCAGACCAGCACAGCTTTTGTGGTCGGCACAGCTGGTTGTTTCTGTGATGAATTTTGAGGGCACAATCCTAACCTGGAGTTAGGGCGGCACAGCAAAGTTTGGTTGGCACAAGGGACACTGCAAAGTATGTTTGAACCGCTCTCTGAATCAGACAGGCCAGCACACAGATATGTGCCATCCTCTCTGACTCCAAGAGTGGTCCAAACATATTTTACGGTGTCCCTTGTGCCAGCCAAACGTTTTTGGCCTAACTGTGTCAACCTAACTCCAGCTTAGGATTGTGTCTTGAGTAGTGTTGTCATGCACAATGATGGGCCACAACAGAGTTCCCAAACAACCTCACCACTGGAATCTGACAAAAATAGGCCTCCATTCCTGGACTCAGGATTGGGTTATTATAAGTGTGATTCTGATGTTCTGCTCCCACATGATTATGTGAGAGTAGCAACCGGCCACTGAGTGGACATGGAAGAGCTCTTCTTTGCATGGGGCTAGTGAGCATTAGAACCCACCCCACAGAGGGGGTCACTGTGAGCCTCCCTCCCATCTTCAGAATATGCATGGCATGCATGTATGCCTACAAATACAGTGCTGTCTTGGGGCTCAATCCTCTCTAACCTTCCAGGGTTGATGCAGCTGTGCCAATGGTATGTGCGCTGTACCCTGTGGCGGGGGGGGGGAGTCACGTAGGCCTCCTCAATGAAAGGGAATGTGTGTTCTCTCATCTTGCAGCTGCACTGGCCCTGAAATGCTGGCTAGGATTAGTCACTGGTGTTGCCTCCCAAATCCCACCCCAAGCTTCAGGCACGCTAATTGCATTTCTTGAAGCACAGCATATGTATATCCCTTTATGTCATCGTGCTTAAATCTTATTTTCAAAAACATGAACATATTTATTAAAAGCTGCAAAACTTCTCTAGGAATTTGTAGCAGGAGACTAGTGTTTTGGTGATGTCACTGGTGCTCACCAATCAATCAACTGACCACTACCAGCTTTTGCTGCTAACTTACAGAAACAGTTTTTTTTTTTTCCAAATCTCAACCCGGGGATGAAAAAGCATGGTTGTATTGATTGCAGCGAGAGTGCTCCCAAATCGACTCCACTGCTCTCTAAGTGCCATGTCAGTCAAATGTTATATTCGTCTTCATTCTTATTTTTCCTGGGATGCCTCCCAAGCCCCAGATGGCCCTGTTCAGTGCTTCACAAGGAGTACAAGCAGCTGTCATCTCGGCATACTCTTAGTAGTCTTTTTCCTCTTTTATAAACATCCTTTTCTTTTCCTGTCTCATTATAATCTCAAATTGTTTCCCCATCTTTTTCCTTTTTGTTGACTATATGACCTTCCCGTTTTAGGGTCCCCTCCCCATTTTATTTGTTCCTGATCAGCTTTCCTTTCTTACTCTTGTAACCATAGTCATTGTGAGGTTGGACAGGTGACCAGGAGCCATGGTTATGTGCAACCTACATGGGCATTTTGGTCACATGTCTCCATCAGCCATAATCTTCCACCATATCTTGTTCCATCACCCCCCTCAAATGTTCCTTCAAAAGACTTCCAATTCTCTTGTTTTGTTTCGCAGGACACTCCTTCAGGAAGCAGCATCTTCAAAATTGAAGCAGTGGACAGAGACACAGGTTCTGGGGGCAGCATTACCTACTTTCTGCAGGTAAATTTAGACTTGTGATTAAGAAACTTGGAGAGAAGACAAAGGCATGAGACAGAGGGTGGAGGCATAGGCCCTGGGAATCGTGTAGTGGTTGTCATATCACACAGGTCTATTACTGTGGAAGTATCTGGAATTAAGTTCAAGATCACTAGACTTCTTTTATGATCAAAAGCGGTGGTTCCCAAACTTTTTCAACTGGTAGCCACTCTTGACCTACTGGGCCATTGGCTGCAGCTTCCCAATAGGGCTACAAAAGTGTGGGGTTTTTTTTATGAGGCCTCTGTGACTTCCCTGGTGGGTTTCTGTGGCTCCCCAGGGGGCTATGGCTCACAGTTTGGGAACCACGGGTCTAAGGATATGAACACAGCCAGGAATAGCATGAAATAAGCACTTCCTGAAATGACACTATTCATTTCATTTCAACCAAGTAGAATTGGTTGCTGGACTTCCCCAAGTCCTGCTGATGTTTTGTATCCATGAGTCAGGCCAAAACAAAGACCAATAACTGAGTGGCAGCTAGAAGTGCACGCTTGTTTGGCAACAAATGGAAAATTGCATCAAATCTGGTCCATTCAGTCCCATTTTCGTGAAACGAATGCTAGAGCTTGAATGAGCTGGCGTGTGGGCTATGTGAATCACATTCATCATGACAAAGGTGGAGAGGGAAGCTTACCTTCCCAGAGCAATTGGCTTTTCTTTGCTTTTGAAGGTATAAAATGGACATCAGAGCTCCTCATGGTGGCTGCCTCCTGGCCAAGGGTAACCAAAGCCCCAAGTGCACCAGGGGCAGCTGTTCTGCCAGAAACTCCCTGCTGGGCCTCCCCGAGGGCCCTAGTGCCCACACTAGGCTGATTAGTTTCCCCTTTAAGCAGCCTCAGAGATAGGCAAGGGGGAGAGGGTTCCTTCACCCACTGGTCTTCCCGTCTTCCAGCAGTCTTGCTTGGATTCACTGGCTGGCCAGCCTCCTCCAGACTGCCCTCATCACTGGCTTGCCTGGGGCTATACAGAGCCTCCTCCAGACTTTGAGTCCACCCAGGTACCACAAAACCCCACCACCAAACAAAGGCAGTCAGCTTACCTGCTCAGCCACACTGGCTCTCCTGCCTCCTCCAGTCAGTGGTTCCAGGGGCATGGCAGCTACATAATAACTCCCACAACAACCTTACCTTCCTTTGTTCAGTCCTTCACTGATTGTCCATCCAGCACCTACCCGGTGCTAATCACCCTTCCCTTATCCAGTCTTTTAACAATCCGTCCATCCTGCACCTACCCGGTGCTACCTTACTGCAGCTCCTGCCTCCAACTTTATACTGAGGGAGGCCAATCAGTGTCTGTTGCTGGGCAGGCTCTAGCTCATCAGTCACACCCTTTTCCACCTGTGCTAATCTCCCTTTATAGCCAGGGCCCTCATCAGCCTGCAGCTATGCTCCTGCTACAGGCAAAGACCTGGGGTTTAACCCTGTAATCCCTGGCTGAAATGGACAAGAGGCCACTGCTGATACCATTCCATAATTCCTGGGGGTATCTTCCACCTTTTCCAATACAACAGCCCAAAGCCCAAGAGCTTCATGTGCCTCTGTCACCTCACCACCCCCTACTTCTCAATCACTGTCCAGAACCTGGAGAGTGATCAGGAAGTGTTAGGGTAACTCATCTTGAGGTTGGGCAGGTGACCAGGGAAGATGGGTAGGTGCAATGTATGCACATAGGCATCTCGTCCCATTTTGCCACCTCCAATCCATCATGGGAAGCAGCTGCATCGTGCTGGCTCATGGGTAAATCTGCTCATAGCCTTTTCCATGTTGTTTCCCAAAATGCCCTGGACTGATGCAATGTCTGGGGCATTATGGGAAAAAATGATAGCAGCTACTGGAGGGTGTGTCAATTCTCCTTTACATTTAAAGACATTTAAAGAAAAAAAAAGTTCACCACTCTGCCCTACTACCAGGCAAGCCCCTCTATGAAAATGAATGGGGAAATGAAAATGGGGGCATGGCTGATTGTTCAATTCACATTGAACAAATCAATGAGCTAATTAAAGTAAAAAAAAGGTACACTAGTTGTGTCCCTACCCACAAAAGAAAATTATTGTGCACACCTAATGTCAGCAGTTCAAATTCTTTTAATGGATTTTTTTCTTATGAAGATAAAATGTCTGTGGAAAGATGTTAGCTGCCTGAACTAATAGAGCTTGCGGTATAAAAATCTCACAGTTGACTAAGGTTGATTTCCACCAAGCCAGAAGAAAAAGAATCTATGTAAAGCCATTCATTTCGGGGTTTCCTTATAAGCAGGAGAGCTTGCTAATCAAGGAGCTGCTTTTGAAAGCACAAATATTTAAGTCGGATTACATCTAATCTGCTTAACAGGAGAAAAACACTGAAAGGCCCTAAGCCAGGCATTGTGAACAGTCAAGGGAGACAGAAAGGCAAACACCTTTCATTAAAGAGACTTTCGCTCTTTTTTTTGCCTGTTTCAAACCTTCTCTGAGCTGATTCAGACATTCAAGCCAAATGATAAGTGGCTTCTTATGCTTGTACCATCTTAGAATGAGCATAGATTGGCAGCCCAGTCCTAGTCCCCACCAGCCCATAGCATGTAGCCTCTAGCCAGCCAGCAAGAGGTAGGTAAAAATATTTTTCTTACCTCCTGGTAAGTTGCCTGGTCACCAATGGGTCTCTTCATATTCACCCCAACTCTTTTGTTGGTATAGGTCTGAGGATGGGTCTGTGCCTGGCAAGGGGGATAGGATCTGGCGCATGTGAGATCCTCCCCCTCCCATCTTCAAACCACTTCCCTGATTCAGCCTACTCCTCACCCTGATGGCCCACAAACAACGCCCTCCACAATCTTACCTGGATCAGTGGAGCATCCGAGCTGTTCTGGAGTATGCACAGAGCCTCTGACTGTTTCCACCAGCAGCTTCATTGCATGCAGTGGTCATGCTATGTTTATGCCATTGCCGAGTCACTTATAGTAGCAGATCATGAGAGCCATGGTCACAAATGGCCTACTAAAGGATTGGACCATGTATGTCTGAAAATGTCTCCATGTCAAAAATTCCTTATATGTGGCAAGCTCATTCCAGTGCACCTAGGGCTATGTGCTGTGGTATTTTAATTTTGCTTATATTTCTTTTGAGAGAGAGAGGCTGCTGTTTTATTGCAGCTGTACTTCAATTTGTTGTAATAATTGAGTTTTTACTGTTTGTTGTATTTTATTATTGAAAGCCTCTTTGGGCATTCTTTTTTGATGGAAAGCAGGACATAAATGTGCAACAGCCCAATCCTAACTAACTGTTGCACTAATGGCATAGAGATGCCTGAGCAGCATAAGTCAAATCCTATGCTGGCAGCTCTGCCATATCCCATGGGAAAGCATATGGGCCACCAGCGCATGCCAGACAGGGAAGGAGCAAAAGAAGTAAGGCACAGGTGAAGAAAAGGCACCACTGGCATAGTGACCAAGCTGCGCATGCACACAGTAACTGAGCTGCAAGTGCGCAGAGAGCCAAGTGTAATCAACACACACTGTATGATGATTCCCATACATGCTTACCCAGAAGTAAACCCCCTTGTGTTTAGTGGAGCTCACCCTCAAGAAGGTATGTCGAGGGCCAGAGCCACAGGCTGCAATCCCAGTACAGGCCATTCCTGGGTGCAAGCTCTATTGAACTTGGTAGGACATCCAGATGAGTGAACATGCCTAGGATGGCACCAATGGAATTCCTATAGGAATTCCATTGGAATTCTATAGAAATATAGGAATAAAATGCTAAATGTTATAGGAGCCTGAGCTGCTGTGTAATACGGTCCCTCCCTCTCGTCTCCCCCTTGTCTTCAAAGCCATTTGCAGCTCGGAGAAGTGGCTCAGAGGTTTTTCTCTCTGAGCCACAAATGGCTCTGGAGGTGATGGGGAGGGACCAAATTACACAGAAGCTCAGGCTCCTGCAACACTTAGTGTTTTGCCCCCCGGTAGGAATGCCACTGGATGGCACCAACAAAGCCACATGTAGCCAGGCTAACAACACAGGCTGCCATCCCAGACATAGTTACCTGGGAGTGTGTCCCATTGAACATAATGGGAATTACATCTGAGTAGACCTGCATAGAAGTGTGCTGACAGTACTGCTCCAGATCTGTGGGTTCACAGGGGTATGCCAGCAGTGGTGCTTTCAGGGAGTTGTGAGAATGGCTGCCAGGGCCCTCACCTGTGCAGAGGACCCCTGTGCATCTGCTGACACTGCTCTTTTGTAGCCAGGGATTCACAGTGAGTGTTTTGAGGTCCCCCCACCCAAATGCTGGTGTAGCGATTTTCAACAGAAAGGGAATATCTGCCCTGCAGAGTGGAGATAGGATTTGGTGCTCCTTTGCCTGTTGTGTTCTGCCCACATCATGCCCACCCAAGGAGCTTCCACAGTGCCAATGGAATTAAGCTGGTGGCCAGTTAGCATCAGGTTTGCATTTGCATCAGCACGGAGTTTCTGGCCCATTGTGCCAGCTCTAGGTTTACGTTCATCAGAGAAAGCTGTCTTCTGCTGGCAGAGTTCTTACTGTACTGGTGGATCGTGCTTTTTGCTAGTCTTTCCAGGGATGTGATTGGGCTGCAAAATATAAAAATAAACCTGAAAAGATTTCTTGCCAGCCTTCTCTCTGGCAATGCTCTCCAGAATGACTGAGAGATCAAGTACCATAAAAAGATGGTACAATTTGCTTTCACCTCTTGAATGTTTGAACTGGCTATCCCAGTGGTTCTCAAACATTTTTGCACTGGGACTCACTTTTTAGAATGACAATCTGACCAGGACCCACCAGAAGTGATGTCATGGCCGGCAATGCCATCATTGTGACACCAGAGCCTGCTTCTTTCCTGAGAATGTGGCAATAAGTTGGGTTATTTCTCAGCCATTTTCCAATAGCAAAGTAATCAGAAAGAAAATAAGCCTATTTACAACCTTGACACAAGTAAAACAACTGCACAGCCCTCCCCCCTTCCAGCATCCCATCCATCCATCCATCCATCCATCCATCCATCCATCCATCCATCCAAGAGTATTTATATACCACTTTTCAACAAGAAAAGCGGTTTACAGGCAAATAATAAAGTTAAATGGCTCCCTGTCCCAAAAGGGCTCACAATCTAAAAAAAATGTAGAAGACCACCAGCAACAGCCACCATAAAAGACACTGTGCTGGGGTGGACAATTCCTTTCTCCCTGCTAGATAGAAGAGGAACACCACTTGGAAAAGTACCTCTTGCCCAGTTAGCAGGGGTACTTGTGTAGTAGATAGGGGTAGTCCCATCTTCCCATATTTTCAATATGATTGCCCTAGATGCTTCGCGACCCACCTGCAATTGGCTTGTGACACACCTAATGGGTCCTGATCCACAGTTTGAGAAACCCTGGGCTATCCCATCAGATTTCTACAGAACCCCCTTCCTTCCCCATAGAGATGCCTGGACATTCAAAAAAAAACCAAAACCCAAAGCTTTCACGTATTTGGGGGTTTGCCATTCCAATATCGTTCATTTGCCTTTGTAGCCTGTGCTTCCCACTGTTTGGGTTGTGAGTCTTCCACCCTGACACCATCTGCAGTGCAGATAAAGAGGAGCACTATCTGTGGAGCATGGGAACCTTCTTCAAGGAATCACACAAGTGGAATATTCCCCCACCCCCTCCCAAAAGAAAACCTCTCTCCAGTGCAGATGTGCTTCTTACATTTTGGCTGACTAATTGAAAAGCCATCTGTCTTCGGCAAAATCACATTTGTAACTGTGCAGGGTATTAATTCTTTTCATCTGTAGCCAGTAGGTCTTTGATTGCTAGGCTGTCTGGTTTTCCCCCCAAAGCAAAGTAATATCTAGTTGGTTTCTTTCAGCAGGTGGAATATGAACCAAATATCATTTCTAACCTATTTCTTAAAGTCATAAGTTATTTCACCTTATTTGTCCGTATTTTTCTTTTCCAGAATATCCATACAAATAAGTTTACTATAGATCGTCACAGTGGCGTCCTTCGCATCAAAACAGGGATCACTCTTGACTACGAAAAGTCAAGAACTTATTTTATTACTGTGGTGGCAAAGGTATAATATATTCTTCCAATTATACTTTCCCAACTAACGGTGCCCTTGTGCAAGGACAAAATTCTTTTTACACAGATGAGAGAAATGGTGTAAGATCTAACAGGCCCAGAATAGCTTCTGACATCTCATCTTTTCTCATTCCTGGATCTCCAGCTCTTCTCTTAGTCTATCAAAGCAATTCTCGAGAAGCCTCGCTGTGATTTCTCCTGGGGTTTACAGCAAAGGACTTGGCCTACACTTCCTTTCGTATTTTTGTCAAGAAGTGCTGGAGGAACAGGTTAAGGCCACCAAATTTAGCTTTCTTATAGTAATTTTCTGTGAAATGTGTAAGTACCAGTGTACAAAAGAGGTGGTCATAGTGGGTGTGTACTCATGCAGGGAGGTCAAACTTCTGAACCTATTCAGCATATACCTACCATTCTTATTTCCCACCTTCTAGCCGCTGGTGTCTACAATCTGCTAGGGCCAATGATTTCTCAGTGCACAATCCTAACCTGGAGTTAGGCCAGCACAGTAAGGCCAGCAAAGTTGGCTGGTACCAAGGCCATCATAAACTGCATTTGGACCACTCTCAGAGCACAATCCTAAACTGGAGTTAGGCCAGCATAAACTAAGCCAGCAGAGTTTGGCCAGCACCCATGCCATCCTAAAGCATTTTTAGACTACTCTTGGGGTCAGGGAGGATGGCTCATGTCTGTGTGCTGGTATCTCCAAGAGTGGTTCAAACATACTTTATGATGGCCCTTGTGCTGGCCAAACTTTGCTGGCTTGGTTTATGCTGGCCTAACTCATTTTAGGATTGTGCCCTCAGAGACAGGGAGGATGGCACACATCTGTGTGCAGACCTCTCTGACTCCAAGAGTGGTACAAACATACTTTACTGTGTCCCTTGTGCCAGCCAAACTTTGCTGATCTAATTGTGCTGGCCTAACTCCAGGTTAGGATTGCACTCTCAGTAGCATAGCTAGAGGGGGAGAAATGATAAATACTGCAGGTGCCATGTAAGAAACTCCTCTCATTCACTGTTGGAGCCATTCCGGGCAGGACCAGTAACGTGCAGGTGCTCTGCAAACCAAACCGTGTCTCCTGCACATTGCTGTCGATGCCAGGAATGGCT
>JAJKFI010024715.1:0-38151 GCA_029204185.1 Lerista edwardsae | reverse complement strand
GTGTGTGTGTGTGTGTGTGTGTGTGTGTGTGTGTGTGTGTGTGTGAGAGAGAGAGAGAGAGAGAGAGAGAATAGGGGGAATGTGTTACAATAGGGATGGGATAGAATGCCTGGCATGGGAAAGAGAGAATGAGTGGAATCTTCTTATGAAATTTTCTTATGAAGAGAGGGAATGGTTTGGTTCATTGCGGGGCGAGGAATATGGCATGGAGACCATAAGTGACAGGTAAAGCAAACAGAGTGGAATATGTGAGTATTAGAATGAATGTTGGCTCATCACCTGGAGTGATTCGCTTTGTGTGGATTTTGAATTCTTCCAATAGATCCACTGTGGCTGGGCTCACAGTTTTGAACTCCACAGTTCTACTTCCTGCATTCTGCTTGTAAGATTCTGGATTGTATTAATCTGATATAATGTGTGTGTATAGTTTGGTGGCAGGGAACTTGTCAGCATCTGCAATACCTACTGTCCTTAATTCAGTGGTCCTTTAGTGGTTTTCAACTGGCAACTCCCTTGACCCTACTGGGCCACTGATCGCAGCTCCCTATTAGGGCTACAGTCCTATACATTGTTTAGGGTGGCAGGTTTTTCACGAGGATTCCATAGTTCCCCTGGTTGGCTTCTGTGGCTCCCTGGGGAGCTACAGCTCACAGTTTGGAAACCACTGCCTTAATTGAACAAGATGTGCTTACTGCAAGACATTGCACTGGACTCTCACAAGATGCCAAATGCTTGTCTTTCAAGAGGAATTGGAACTCCTGTGACATCATCGGGTCCTACCATATGACATCAAAACCTATACCATGAGTCTGAGGCTTTTGGATGCTGTAGATGTAGCAATGCTCAATCAAGAATTTATCTAGCATAGCAACAGATTGTTTGCTGTATCCAGGCACACCTTTTAACCACAATAAGTTATTATTGCTGTCAAAAAGGCCTATGCAGATGATCTGCTTCTGGGCAGGGGCAGCAAAGATATTTGCACGTAACATCATGCATGAAGCCCCTGAAAGAGGATTCTTGAACCTTTCATCCACTTCAAAACTTCAGTGGATCTGAAACTTGCTAATATGCTTCTTCAAGCATTCCCAGTTTGCCAGGATTTGAGACTACAGCAGATCTTACATTGGTGACCTCCGGCATCTTCGACCTCAGCATCATTCAACTGTGGCCAAAATGAAGGAACAGCAGGAAGACAAGACTCCCTGCACCAACAGGCTACACTAGGGGCCCAAATGTTCCATTACCTTGAGGAGGCACCATGACTGCCCCCTCACCATCACTGCGCATGCCCCATTGGTCTGGCTGCATTGATGCTGGAATGTTGGATAAGGTTAGGCACTAAAACAGGAAATTATCCCATAAAACTACAAAACCTTCCAAACAAACAAGTTTGTTGCCTAACCTGAGCACCCAACAAGTGTCTTGTTTCTGCTAATGATATAGGTCTTTGGATTAACTTAGAAAATGATCTGAATTTTTCCAAAATTTGGGGGTGGGTGAATTGGATCATCTCTGAGTCAACTGAAGGTTTTTGAACCTTCTGTGTCACTGCTGTCGTTCCTGCTTCCCAATGGATAAGTCAAGAGCTCAATACTATGTGCTTTTGGGTACTGAAGACCTTGTGTGTAGGTCTCATGGGCAGACCACCACTCATAATTGGGGGCTCAGAAAGTTGCCTTCCAGTTGGGGTGGATATTTTTGGAGCCTTCCCCTTCCATCTTTACCTCTCTAATTTTGCTGCCTAGGGCTCCTTTTCACCTTTCTCTTGTGAACATTGGTTTCAACACAAATGAACTCTCTTTACGGGTCCAAAACAGGTTCCACTGCCACCATGTAACTGGATCCTCGTGTTGTATCTAGCTTTATGAGAACATTTTTGGCCCCAGCCCAGATTGTTGTTGGCTCTTTGCTTATCTTGCCAGGCAGCACAACGGACGAGTCCCCTCCCACTCTCAACGATCACCCTTGATATACTGTAATAAATGAGCACAGCATTGCAGGGCGAACAATACCCACTGTTCAGCCTTCGTTGAGGAAGTCAGCTGGAATTATGAAGTTGTTGAACCTCTTCAGCCTGCTGTTCATCTTGATCCTCTGCCTTGCGGCCTTTTCAGTGGAAAGTAGAGGTAAACTATCTGTTTGACAAGACGGTCTCTGCAGGGCTTAATTTTCATAGGAATTGCTTTGCTGGATCAGGCCATGTTCCATCCAGTCCAGTATTCTGCTTCCAAGAGTGACCAAATAGATCGAACTAGGAAGTTCACATGTGGGGAGATACTAAAGTAGCCTCTGTGCCCAGAGATACCTGTATATTTTTCACAGCAGTTATTGCGATAACTACATAATAACTCATAACCTCATAATAGCGAGAGAGAGAATTGGGGATGCTCCTGGGGCAAGGGGCAAGGGGCTCCAGCTCCAGCTAAATGGCATTTCTGCTCACACTGCCAAAGATCAATAACTGTGGTTCCAACTGGACAAGTTCAGGGAGTTCCATGATCCAAATTCTTGATATCTTTTTAGAACAAAAAAATTAGCCACCAGGGGCTTGGTGATGGTGATATCTGGACTGACGAAGTTTAACAATTTCCCCTTGCACTGCAGCTCCAATCCTATTACTCTCCTTCAAAGCAGCTGCAGAAGAGAAAATTTACAGGTGCAAAATTTTGCCTGTACACTTCCCCCTCTGCAGCTAACATCAAATTCAGTAGGGGCAATCAGAGGGTTTAAAGGAATAATCACAGCAATCCCACATTACAACAGGTTTAATCCTGTGAATGTAATTATTTGCAATTTGGTTTACAGGCATATCTTGACTTCTATCCACTTGACTTTTATTGCTTTGCTCTTTCAACCGCTTTCAAAAGATTTCAGATTTTGTGCACATGCTTTCCTCTTGCTTTCTTGCTTTCCTCTTTGGTCTGATTCCATTCAACCTTCCATGACATTTGTCAATATTCTTATGTTTTTAATTTCTGTTTAACTTTTGCACACATTTGCAGTGTTGGTAGTTATTTATGTTTTTCACTGGCCAAAATAAATTTGCAAGTTAAATAAGGCTATGGTTTGACATTCGTCCCTGCTTGAGTCCCTAACCAGATGAAAGTGCAAGGTATTGCTGGAAAAGCTGTGTACCCGGCTTTTTTTAAAAAAAATTGTGCTCTTTTCAGTACTGATGACATGTGCTAATCGAATGAAGAGATAAATATATAGAGAACCTCTATGTATAATGAACTCTTGTGGCCTTGCCTTTCTTTCAGCAATCGTTATAATATGAGCCCTTTCATAGAATTCAAACTGTAGTTCATCGATGTCTTTTTCTGTTCTATTTTTTTGCCTATTTGAATTTCCACGATGCTTACCACTTTGTTGTCTTTTGATTGTCCTTCTATGTGTATTTTAGATTTTCATGATTGACTTCTTATCCATAATGGTTTACTCCTTCTACATCTTGTAGACGTTGGGGGTCAGGTAACCTCCTTTGTCTGCATCTTTTACATAGTTGATGTTTTTAATTTTTAAAACATTTTTTGCATTTATTGATTTTTTTATTGTTCCATAGGTAGAAAGGTCAGAAAACATTGCTGTCCCAACATGAAGAAGTCAAGCCTTCCTCCGATGCACAAAAGTACAGTTTCTTATTATTTTGAGGACAAATGCATGATTATCACTGCAGATGTGTGGCAGCCAAACCATGCAAAAATCTTACATCAAATGCCTACTGAAAGGAATCTGACCTGAAGGGGGAAGGAGTGTTTCGTAGATGATTGGCCCAATAGTCTTTCATAACCTGCATACTTATGGAGCTTATCTCAATGCCGGTAGTTGCTTGCTAGTCCACACAGCCCCTAGTAGCTTCAATATGGTGGGAATAGCTACTATCATGCCAAAATTGCATCCATGCAATCACACTGTGTCTTCTAAAGACACATCAGTACAATGTCTGATTGCAACATCAGTGAAACTTGTTGCTTTCCTGGAAATTCAATGGATGTTTTGTCAAAGTAGTAACTTCCAAACTTTGATCTACGTGAAATTAATTGGCCATGAGAGATTGAAGGGGTTAGAGGTGTGAGAGACAAGGAAGTTTTTATCTTCAAGGCTAGAGGGGTAGGTTTCAAAATCACCTGATTTTGTAAAAGTAACCCCCTGCTTAAAGTGCAATAAGAACATAAGAAGAGCCCCACTGGATCAGGCCAAAGGCCCATCTAGTCCAGCTTCCTGTATCTCACAGTGGCCCACCAGGGGCCTAAGGCCCACCAGGTGCTTGCTTCCTGTTGCCACTCCCTTGCACCTGGCATTCTGAAGTAGCCTGCTATTAATGTAAGGAGGTTGCCCAACCCATCATGGCCTATAGCCCACAATGAACTTTTCCTCCAGAAATCCATCCAGTCCCCTTTTAAAGGCATCTAGGCCAGACACCATCACCACCTCCTGTGGCAAGGAGTTCCATAGCTTAATTACCCGCTGGGTAAAAAATTACCCGCTCCCAACACCCAATTTCAGTGGATGCACTCTGGTTCTGGTATTGTGAGATAGGGAAAGAACATCCCCTACTGACTCTATCCCTTCCTTGCATAATTTTATATGTCTCAATCATGTGTCCCCCCCCCCAGGCGCCTTTTTTCCAGACTGAAGAGCTCCAGACCTGCAGTCTTTCTTCATAAGGGAGGTGCGCCAGCCCCATAATCATTTTTGCACCTTTGCACGTAATCTTCTGCACCTTTTCCAGCTCCACTATGTCCTTTTTGAGATATGGTGACCAGAACTGTACACAATATTCCAGGTGCGGCCTTACCATCGATTTGTACAATGGCATGATAATATTGGCTGTTTTATTCTCAACCCCTTTTTTAATTACCCCAAGCATGGAATTGGCCCTCTTAATTGCTGCCGCACACTGGGTCGATACCTTCATTGAATTGTCCACCAGCACCCCAAGGTCTCTCTCTTGAGCTGTCACAGACAGCTCAGACCCCATAAACCTATGGGTGAAATTTTGGGTTTTTGCCCCAATGTGCATCACTTTACACTTGTCTACGTTGAAACGCATCTGCCATTTGGCTGCCCATTCCCCCAACTTGGAGAGATCCTTCTGGAGCCCTTCACAATCCCGTCTGGTCTTCACCACCCGGAAAAGTTTTGTGTCATCCGCAAACTTGGCCACCTTGCTGCTTATGCCAGTCTCCGGAATAGGAAGGCTAGCTGTGGTGCAATCCAGGGTAAGGGGAATCCATTCCCTTTCCCCACCTCCTGGGTAACACAGCAGTGGCCCAAATGGGGCTACTTAAAGTTGGACCAACAAAATTAGGTTAGCAAATTCAAGCAGCCTGGATTGGGGCCACCACCCCAGGATAGGGGTTAGGATCTGGCCCAAGTACCAGATCCTGGCACCAACCCCTCCTCAGCCCAGTCCGCCCATGGTCCCTCCCTCCCCTGTGTCCCCCTGCCCTGTTCTGCCACCCTCCCCAATCCCCTGCATCAGCTGAACTTGGCCAGCCTTACCTGAGTGCTGCTGAGCCCAGTAATCTGTTCAGGGAGGCCAGCGCACATCTGTGCAATGGCTTACCCTCCTCTGATGTTGTCACAAACGTTCTTTATGGCACGTCTGTGATGACACTGGGCTGGCCCAAGGGGTTTCTGCCGGCCTAAGGCACAGTTTAGATTGCGCCCTCAAGGATATCCAACTTGTCCCAACTTAAGGACAGCCCCATCATGCTGTTGCCCAGTTGCAGTCCGTCCGCTCAGATGTTTCGTGCAGACTTGCTAGCGCTGGTTTTGGAGGCAGGGAAACACTGCATTTTGGCCATGCAGAAGTGGCGGATAAAGGAGAGCCAATACAGTACTTAACAGAACTGTACTTGGATTCCTCTCCAACTACTACAATTGCAACTTATAATGTGTAAGATGTAAAATGCAAGCTGTAAAATGCAACTAATAATTAAGTCGCTCTCAGGCCCATTTTGTACATTACAAACAATAAAGCAGGGTCACCACAGGGTATACATGCTTTGAGTAATTTTCTATTTTATAGATAGGAATTTTTTTTGTAGCAATATATATTTCTGTACTGTTTTTTTCTGCGACTATAGAATTCTGTTCACATCACATAACCAAATAAATGATGTTTCAATTTAACGATCGGCTTCGGGAACCTAATCTGTACTTAAGTAGGGGACTACTATCAGATTTTGATGAGAAGTTCTGAATGCCAATTTATTTATTTTAAAAAGCAGGCTTTGAAAATCAAATTTCAAATTGGCACAGAATAGGAGGTTTGGTTTAGCCAGGTACAAATTCTTGCTCTCCAGGAGCGTTCTTGAAACTTATACGTTTGTTAACATCTATTTATCCTAAATTCTCAGTTAATAATAAATGTTCCCTGTTTTTTCTGTTCTCTGTTGCAGAGGGTGCAGGGCACTCCAGGAGGCGTGGCTGCAAGCCTTGCAAGCCTGAGAAAAAACCATTTCCTCGTGTCACTGGACCACTTTCTGAAATCTGAAATGGAAATTTTGGACAAATATATTTCATAAGACATACATATTAAAGTCCTCTCTTTCTTTTTAAAAGAAAGTCCTCCTCTCTTTCTTTTCTTGTTTTTCCCTCTTGTTTTGTTGTTTTGAGTCACGAAACAACTTTGAACTCATCATTCCAAGTGTATTCCGGATTGATTTTGGCAGGTAGCTTTCCAAAAAGGGTTCCAAAATCTGTTTCGGTAGCTTATTCGTTGGCATTCACTTTCCACAGCCATCCATCATGTATGGTTGATGAACATCTCCACAGATGGGGATTTGCTGCCCTCTGTGTTGCACAACATAGCAGATGGGAGGCAACAGTGGATCATGCACAATACAAGTCCCACGGCACTTCAGCCATCCTGTACAGAAGGAAGACCAGCCAGTTGATGCAGAAACATTTGCTCACCTTGGATGTATTTAAGAGCACAGAGAGAGAGAGCAGTGGTAAGAATGACAACTGACAGCTTTAGCACCATCACTATATCATATTCTATTTTGGAGGGCTTCTTTACTGGCAAAGCCGAAGACCCCATGGAGAATGCCAGATCATCAGTTTAGTTGGGGGGGGGGAGAGCAAGAGAGACTCACAAGAATCCTGTTTATGGATGTTCCACATCCTGTCTAGTTGTGCCAAACAATATCACGCCTGCTGATTATTGGAAAGGTCTGAAAATGGATTATTTTTGCACCTAAGTATAAAAACTTTGGACAGAAAGTTTGCTTCTTAAGAGATCCAACCTGGGGATCGGGACCCTAAAGGGGTGCGTGAACCAAATTTCAGAGGGTCACAAAGACCTTTGCGCAGCCATCCTGAAAAGCTGAGCACCATCATCTGGGAAACTTCATTTTGGCTATGGAAGAGACTTCCCCATTAAACTGCCACATCCTCAATGCTTGTGGCTGCGAGGAAAATTAGCCTTGCTATTGGTTCCTCTTTTTGTGTGCGTATGTGTGTGATGAAGTCTCTCCTGGGTCACTTTCTGAGCAGGAATGCCACGCCTTCCATATGCATGAGTCTCAGCACATGGGGGAATGTAAACATTCTGAACACTACCTAAAATTTGGCTTTACCACCTTAACCAGCAATGGTATAGAGAAGTCACAATGCGATCTGTGCAATGTTGTTCTCAGTGCTGAATCAATCACCGCATTCAGAACATTTTAAAAAGGATGTGGAGTTCTTTTGATTTTCAAAAAGTGATTATTAAAAACAATGACTTCACTTCCTGCTTAATGACATCACTTCCAGTCCTAGGTCTTGGGGGTGGGTGGGTCCCACAGGTTGTCATACCTAAAAAGGGAGTCCTGGTACACAAAATGTTGGGAACCACTGACAGAACAAGCTGAAGCTGCATAAAGGTTGTAGCATTCAGCAACTCTACACCCTTATCAGGCTTGGATTTGAGTCAAAAATATAGGCCCATAAGAACATAAGAAGAGCCCTGCTGGATCAGGCCAAAGGCCCATCTAGTCCAGCTTCCTGTAGCTCACAGCAGCCCACCAGGTGCCCCAGGGAGGCATGAGACAACAAGATGCTTGCATCCTGTTGCCACTCCCTTGCACCCGGTACTCTGAAGTAGCTCACCACCTTTGTAAGGATGGTGCACAATCATCATGGCCTATAGCCCACGATGGACTTTTCTTCCAGAAATCTGTCCAATCCCCTCTTAAAGGCATCCACACCTGATGCCATCACCACCTGCTGTGGCAAAGAGTTCCACAGATTAACGACCTGCTGGGTAAAAAAGTACTTCCTTTTATCTGTTTTAACTCTCCCAACCCTCAGTTTTAGCGGATGCCCCCTGGTTCTGGTGTTTTGAGAGAGGGAAAAGAACATCCCTCTATCGACTCTATCCCTTCCATGCATAATTTTGTATGTCTCAATCATGTCCCCCCTCAGGTGCCTTTTTTCTAGGCTGAAGAGCCCCAAACGCTGCAGCCTTTCTTCATAAGGGAGGTGCCCCAGCCCTGTAATCATTTTTGTTGCTCTCTTCTGCACCTTTTCCAGCTCCACTATGTCCTGTTTGAGGTGCGGCGACCAGAACTGTACACAATATTCCAGGTGTGGCCTTACCATCGATTTGTATAATGGCCCATGTTTACCCACTCAATGCTTCATTCACAACTGAGTACTTTGAGCAATGGCGTGAGGCTTAGTGGTGGTTACTGTAGCCTGTCGTCAGCAAAGGGATTGGGTTTAGATAGGATGGCCACATCTGGCAGGTATGGTGTGTACCAGCAACAAGTAGGAATTGGGATTTTAGTGTGCACCCCAAGCAGGGTCAGAGGGGGACCAGTACCAATCCTTAAGATTGGGCTTGCAAAACTGATCTCAAATGCTTTCCAGCTGGGGGAAGGCAGAGTACTTCAGCTTCTTCAGACCTTCTGGGATGGCATTAAGTTTGAGCTGTGAATTGGCCCACAGTATGGAGTCACAGTGGGAATGCCTGACAAAGGAAGAGCCCATCGTTCGGCCTCACCTAGGTTAGAGGCCTGCACTAAAGGAGGGAGGTTTTTGAAGCAGGACCTGCTGCTGATTTGTTGAGATGCATGAGTAGGTCATCAAAACATGTGGCCCAATATGACTTACAATCACTTGTTTCATGTGTTGTTGAGCGGTACAAGGGCAGAGTTCATCCTAGGTTGAAATCCCTGGGGACCACACAGGGCACAACGCAAAATTAACCAGCTCCTTGTAGAGTCGTCAAAGAAATAGGAGTGGTGAAATTGGCTTTAGGGCACTATGTGATCAAGGAAGTAGAATGATAAATGAACAAAGATAGTCCATTTCTAGGGCTGCTACATTCATGGGGCCAATTGAAAATACTGTTTCAGGCAACAGTTTAGTGGTGGGGGATGCCACCAGCCAGCATCCCAAGGCCTGCAGAGGTTACGGGGCAGTTGCATGCAGCCTCTTCGGGCCTCAGAAAGCTGCTAGATGTGACCGGGCTCTGCTGAGGTTCGGTTCAGAGGGTTGGGGAGGCCCCCCAAAACCTGCAGGTTCCAATTCAATCAATCAATCAATCAATCAATCAATCAATCTCTCGTATTTATATACCGCTTTTCAACACAAAGTTCACAAAGCGGTTTACAGCCAAATAGTAACATTAAAGTTAAATGGCTCCCTGTCCCAAAAGGGCTCACAATCTAAAAGAATGGAGAACACCACCAGCAACAGCCACGAGAAAGACACTGTGCTGGGGTGAAGAGGGACAATTGCTCTCCCCCTGCTATATATAAGAGGACACCACTTGGAAAAAGTGCCTCTTGCCCAGTTAGCAGGGCAAATGGATTTCTATATCTCTGAGGGGTTCTGGGAACGGACCCCTTGCAGATAACGAGGGCTGCCATTCTACATTTCACCAAGTTCTCAAGGTGGTTGGCATTTCAAAAGGAACCAGAAGGTGGCACTCTGTCCCAAAAGGGCTTGTGATCTTAAAAAGAAACAGAAGGGAAACACCGGCAAACAGCCACTGGGAAGGATGCTCTCTGCTGGGGTGAACAGGAACAGCTGCTCTCCCTCTGCCAACTATAATACAGCCAGGACTTGAGAAAAATTTCCCTTTGTCCACATAGCAGGGTCTTCTGAGGGAGAAAGCTGGTGCTGATAAAATGCAGAAGACATTTGGAGTGTTCTCGCTTCACAAGAAACTAATCCCTGGAACAGCTGTCTGCGGAGCTTCCTGTTGCTCAAGGAAATGGGGGAACCATGTAAGCAAGATTCTCCACCCTCCTTTTAGTTGGCTGCATACATCTTTATTTTCATAGTTGAACTATAGATCTGAAAAGAGGTGGATGTGTTTTCTGCGGAAGGGGGCGAGGATCATTTAACTCTAATCTGGTCCATAAATGGACTGCATAATCTGACATTCATCTAGGCAATGCCTCTTGCCACCTGGGAAGGAAGCAAATGCCTGAGAGACTGAGTCACAGCATGCACCTTGTGCCTTCATGTGTATCTGAGATAACATTTCCCAGCACTGTTTTCAGGTGTGGGAAATTTAGTTCACGCTTTCCATTTGACTCACCTTCTGGCAAAGAGTGGATAAGAACATGGATTTGCTGCGTAGTAATCCTCTAATAAGCAGACTGCCATCTGTCGACGCCGTCCAAGTGTAAATGCAGAAATCAGGTCAGCCTATGCCGGTGCGGATCTCATGAAGACTTGGGGCCCAATCCTAGCCAACGTTCTGGCACCGGTGCAGCTGTGCCAAAAGGGTGCATCCTGTACTGCATCCTGGGGGGGGGGACAGTCACAGAAGCCTCCTCAAGATAAGGGAACGTTTGTTCCCTTGTTGTGGGGTTGCACTGCAGCAGCATCAACACTGGAAAGTTGGCTAGGATTGAGCCATCAGTCATTTTTACATCTATACTTGCAACATTTTGGCTCAGCACCTTGTATATGTACAGTATATAAACCAGCTCCTGGATTCCATCACATCACATGCTACTGTGACTAAGAAAAAGGGGAAAGGCTTGAGATTGGTATTTGCTCTGGAGGTACTTAGCACTGATAAATAAATAAATTAAATTAAATAAATAAATAAATAAATAAATAGGGTCTTCATAGGCAGGGAGCAGGTTTAGGGCCCAATCCTATTGGTCCTAGCGTCCGTGGTAAGCCCTTACAGCCACCACCAGTGTCGTGAAAGCACCATAAGAGTTTACTGCTAGTGGCGGCCCAGTGCTGAGCCAGTGAGCAGTAAGTCTTCCTGTTGCCGGCGGTGAGCTCTTTCAGAATAGGGGGAGGGCGTGGTGAGGGTGGAACGGGGCAGGAGAAGGGGCCGAATGGGGGTGGGACTGACAATGGCCTCCACTGCCGGATTCTATCCTCTGTGGTGGGCTATGCAGCCTGACATGGAGGCCCTCAAATCTGTACCAGCAAAATGGCTGGTGCAGACTTGATGAGGTCCATTGGTGGCCCAATGCCCTTGCCCAGGGGAAGGGGACAAATGTCCCCTTCTCCTGAAGTGCCTCCTACAGCTGCTGCACCACCCATAGGATGCAGCAGTGGCTGTTTAGCCACTGCTGCTCCCATGGGGGCCTGGCACCTTATGATTGGGCTGCCTGTCACTCCCCACCAAGAATGTCCACAAGCGCACCTTTAACTCGCTTGGATAAAAATAAATGGTTCCCGTTAATTCTTATGGAACAAATAAAATTACTCACATAGAACATGCCACAGAAACAGGGCATTAGAAAAATGGATTAAAGAAAGCATCAATCCCTTATCACTCTGCATAAACAAATGGGCTTGGCAGTGGCACAATTAATGGCACGATGGCACAGCAGTGGTTACACGATTTGCTTTTAAGAGGCATCCCCCCCCACTCTGCAGAACGTGGTAAGTTTGTCATGGAAAACAGCTCAAACTCATAAAACAATAAATTCATTTTTATGAGCACTAAGTAGATAAAGTCAAAAGGGCAAGGGCTGCCGCCATATGGGAAATGGAAATTTTGTCGAGTGCAAAACCCTCATCCAGGCATGCACTAAATATTTAAGCACAGAACATCACCTGCCTATGTGTTTTCAGTGGGGTGGTGGCAGCTCTTGCAATGTTGTCACTGAGTAGTTTGCACAGGATTCCATTGCACCTTCCAGTGTCGCACTCAACCAGGTTGTGCAAGGCTGTGCTCTGCAGCCCATGTCACAACAGCTGCCGTCCTCACTTCCATATTCATTTTATTTTTTATCCCAGTGCTCATAACATTCCTTCATTTTATCCTGACAACAACCCTGTAAGGTGGGTTAGACAGAAAGACTATGTTTGGTCCACTTCTGCTTCATAGCTGAACAGGGATTTGAATACTGATCTTGCAGATCCTAATCTGACCAGGAAGAATGTGGGGTTCATGCTGGGCAGACCCCTCACCCCTGAACTCTTACTACTGGTGGTAGAAGTAGTGCCATTGGGAAATAGGTAAAGCTGCAGTGTGGAAGCCCAGTGCAGGGCTTGCTTCCGCCCCCTCCCCCCCAATCTAGTGCCAGCAGTATTTGACACACTAACCACTGTGCCACAATAGCTCTCATATTGGCTTGTGAGCTACTCGTGAGACTGAGCCCAACTGCTTACAAAAGAGCTTACTGGACATCTCACATACTAATTTATTTTTGGCAATGGTCTCCAATACATTAATCCATTTCCCCTGCCCTCTCATTGGACAGCAGCTTGTATAATGTTTTGTTTTTTTCTAACGGCTGACAGGGTGAGTAAATGAGGCTGGCACTGACCCCTTTTTTTGCTCCATTCACTCAGCCATAGGTGGACATCCATCATCCATCAGCAGAACCCAAAAGCACAGCCATTTGGTCATAGCCAGAGGATGGAGACCCAAGTCACACACTCCTGAGCCCCAGGTGTCATCACCAGGAGCCAAAGAGGATGGCTGGATATTGGGCATTGCAAGCGTTTGCTTATCCTTGATAGGATGACAAATGAGAATCTAAAAGCAAACTGAAGGGTGAAAAGCCAGGAAAGCACCTAGAGACAGATATATATTTGTGACATCTACTTTTTTGCTCCCAGCTTTTCCTATCATTAAGTATTGAAGTATGTTATTATCCTTCCTTCTCATTTAAAAAAAATGAATATTAGCTGCTGGAGGCTGCAGACAGGAGCAAGAGTAGGTTGGTGGGAGAGAGTGCTTAATCCTTTTCCTACCAACCATTTTTCCTCTCAAAGTCACCCTCCTTCGGCCACTTTTCTTTGAGTAGCAGGAGTGGTGGTGATGGTGGGAAACCAGGGAATGGGAGGTAGGCCTGGCTGTAAATTTCAGCCCTGATGGGTATGGGATGGAAATATTTGAAGGAATGCTTAATGTGATTTATCTGATCAGGTAATGGGATTTGGACTCCAGACCCAAATTGGCCAAATGAGGGGTAACTTTGGCTCTTACAAAATTGTACACTCTATCTTAACTTTTTCAAACCCTGACAAGGAAATCTGGAAGGAAGGCCCACTCCAAACTTCAAAGACTAAGTGCACAATCCTAACCAACTTTCCAGCTCCGGGGTAAGGACAATGAATCATGAAGTGGAATGCCATGTTCATGGGATAATGCTTATGAATGATCCATATTTCTACATGAATGATCAACTAACCATGGCAGAAGTGTATCATTTAGACCAAGTCTATGTAAATCAAGAAAAAACATAAGTAAGAAAGGATTGTCTGTCATATCAGGGAACGAACCTTCCCTTACCTTGAGGAGGCCTTTGTGACTGACTGTCCCCTAACTGCAGGATGCATCACACACCCCATTGGCACAGCTATGTCAGTGCTGGAAAGTTGAGTAGGATTGTGCCCTAATTTCTTTTGGTTGTTCTGTTAACCCCACTAAAACGTATTGGTTTTCTTATGTTTTCCTAGGTTCAGAAGCCAGGCTTCCTTCTGTTGGAAGAAACTCTCATTTTTCAGTGGTTGAGGGCCAGGAAGGGAGAAGGGAAAGAAATGAGAGCATACATTGCATTGGCTGGGGGCATCACAAACCAAGACCTTGCTAATATGTGCCCCTGCCTTCAATGGTGGGGTGGCCTCGGTGGGCAGGCTTGAAAAATGAGGCCTTTTCTGTCATGGAATATCTGCCTGCCTTGATCTTTGCCCACCTTTTGACAGCAAGGTCATGTTTGCTGCTGCTGGATACAATTATGACTTTTTTTTAATGTAAATGTGTATGTGGGGGGGGGTTACCTTGTAATCTGACTTGGGCGACCTTGTGAAAAAGCTGGATGAAACTACTGAACATTCTTAATGATACACACCATGGATATTTCTAGAATCAGTTGTAAAATGCCGTTTCTTTTATATACTGTATAGCATAGTGATTCTCTGTGAACTGGGTTTTTCTTCCACTGCATGGACAGACATCTCATGATGCATAGCAGTTTACTATTTGGGGGGGGGGAAGTACTCTGCCCTCTTTCAAAATGGTGATGTTGCATTCACTGGTCAGGCAGGAAGAGGGCACCAGTACTTTAAGGGAGACTCATTGATGCTGCAAAACTACATAGCCTTTGGAAAAATTGTCACTGGCATGTATGTGTACACACTGCTATGGAGGAAAAATCATATCAATCTGAACGCAAATCCCATTCTACACAAATGTTGCACATATGAATCATGAAGTGGAATGCCATGTTTATGGGATAATGCTTATAAATGATCCATATTTCTACATGAATGATCAACTAACCATGGCAGAAGTGTATCATTTAGACCAGTGGTCAGGGAACAGGGGTAAATTACCCCAAATGGGGTAAAAATGAAATTCCTGGGGGTAATGGACGGCCGCGCTGCCAAGACACAGCTGGGCATGCATATAGATTCATAAGCATGCCTGGCTGTGTCTCGGCAGCATGACCGTCCATTACCCCCATTCCGGTTCCGTCGCTGGGTGGCTGGCTCCATTTTGTTTTGCTCTGCCCACTTTCCCCGGCCAGCAAAACGCACCCCAGACTGCTCTACGCCTACTCTGCTTTTCACACCACGGCAGTTTAGAGCACGTGGACACAGCAAGGCGGAATCAGCAACGTGGAATCAGCAGAGCGGCGGCGCATTGGACCTGAGCGGCAGCGGAGCAGAGCGGCAGTAAAGAGGCAAGCCAGGGACGGCCGGGCATTGGAGGTGAGGGAAGGCACGCGTCTTTCCCCCCACCCCCGCCTCCGTTGCCCTGCCGGGCAAATAAAAAGCAATGGGTTCCAATATGTAATTTTTGTTCTTTTGTTCTGGCGGGGGGGGGGGGGGTAACGTCGGCGTATCTAAATATATTTTGGGGTAAAAGGTAAAAAAGTTCCCTGACCCCTGATTTAGACCAAGTCTATGTAAATCAAGAAAAAAAACATAAGTAAGAAAGGATTGTCTGTCATATCACAACAAAACTATTTCATAATAACATGAAACATGCTTTAACCTTACTCTGTCAGGAATGTTTCATGGTTGTGCAATTCCTACAGTCCAAGAATTCCAGTTTACATTTCAGGAGTGTCATTTGATTATGTCACAACGATGGCACCTCCTGCTTGATTATGTCACTTCTGGCTATGACGTCACTTCCAGGTTGATGCCATCACTTCTGGTGGGTCCCAATATGAATGCCATTCTGAAAAGTGGGTCCTGGTCTAAAAGGTTTCAGAACCACTGATTTAAGGCATTTCTCTGCCCCACTGGAAACAGGGAAATGATGTAAGTAGGTCTTACTGAGGCAATAAGATACTATTTAGGGCAGCAGCTACATTTCATTCCACCCTGAGAAAATTCTTCGTTCTTTTCTGAAATGTGCAGAAACATATGCATGGGGGAAAATCATGGATGTTTACAGATGATTTTGACCCTAGTTGAAGTGGTTTGAAATTCAGATAATGACATACCATTTTATATCCCTTAGGAGGAAAAGTGTACTGCATTTCTGGGTTATGACGAGATAAAGAATGTCACAAAGTTTGGGCATAATGGATTTTGTTTCCTTAGCAATCTACAATATTGACTATGGGTGCTTTCTGTTTGTTAGGTTCAGCTACAGCCTACCTGAATGCTGTGGCAAATATTTATTCTGCAATTACAGCCAGCAGGCTCATGAGAAAGTATATTTTATTGAAGATGTTTTGCGGATCGTAGTTATATTGGGAGCTAATTGCAATAAGATGGCTCATGTTGTTATCTTATATGGCTTTCTTCTTTGCTTTTCTTATAGTCACATAACTGAGAATAATCAACTGATTTTATCACTAGATAGCACTCATTTTTATATTCCCTTTTTAAAATCCTGTCTTGCCAAACAGGAGGAATGCAAAGATCATGAAAATGAATAAGGAATGAAAATGAGCCTTTCACTGATAGTGAAAGTCTGCAATCCTATACACACAGTTACTTGGAAGTAAGTCCCATTGAACTCAGTGGGATTCACTTCTGAGTAGATACATGTAGGATTGTGCTGTAGGAATAGGTCCAAGGGAAAACATGCAGTGGTGTGGAATTCCATTAGAAAAATCCCTTGTTCTGCAAAACTAAAACCCCTCTGCCCCATTGGTTAGAATGCAATTAGAAAATGATTTAGCAACGAATGCATGTTTTTATACAGTGGTACTCAAATCTTTTAGCACTGGGACCCACGTTTTAGAATGACAATCTGTCTGGGACCCACCAGAAGTTGTGTCATGGCTGGATGTGTCGTCATTGTGACACCAGAGCCCTCTGCTTTCCTGAGAATGCAGCAATAAGTGGGGTTATTTCTCAGCCATTTCCCACTAGCAAAGTGAATCAGAAAGAAAAAAAAGCCTTTACAACCTTGACACAAGCAAAACAATCACACAGCCCTCCCCTTTTCCATCATCCCATATTTTCAATATGGCTACTCTAGGTGCTTCGCGACCCACCTGAAATTGGCTCGCGACCCACTGGTGGATCCTGACCCACAATTTGGGAACCACTGCTTTATACCATTTCTTAATTTGTATACTTTAGATGTACAAGAATGTAGAATGCAGAATTTGAAATTTTATTCTATTTTTTTTTTTACATATTAAATAAAAAAAGTTTCAAAGTTTTCAAGGCATTAAATTTTTCAGCCATTCCTAGGGTAGGAAAATTTGAATGCCTACCCGGGGCCCTATGCTTCGGAGGGCTCCATTTCTTCCTGCCACTGCTCTGATCCTCTTGTTTGCTGCTCTCTCCACTGCGGTCCTATCACTGTAATCAATTGGGGTTCAAGCCCACATGCCCCCTGCAATTTGTGGGTTGTTTTGTTTCTTATCTTCTTCCCTACTTGTCTTCAACCTGACTACCATAATGAGAGGGCTACTGTGTAAGGCGGTGGTGGACAGGCCCATCCTCCCACACCCCAGCCAAAGGGGTTAGCAAAATGCAGGCAGGAGAAAGAGAAATCTCCCACCATTCACTGAACTCCTAGATTGCTAGAGCTATCCTGTCCCCCTACTCAGCAGATAACAGCATCTCCCCTTCTGGGAAGGGAATTAGCAGCCAATGGGACCTGATCTGGGATATAATACGTTTGTGGTGGGAACAAGTATGAAATCCATTTGTTTGAATTAACACCTGGCTCTGAGTTATGCACTTAGCTGGGCTGAGTCAGATTGAGATGGGGAGAGAAGTGCTCCAGGTGAGAGCAGAAAGAGTGAGATGAAAAAATTTAAGGGGTGGATCAAATCCATTATCAAACGACACACTGCAATGAAGGTGCACATGAGGAGGTGGACTGTTATGCAAACCAAGATATGAGGTAGCTGCAGTACCAGGGAATCCAAATTTAGACAGCGTGATTGGTATATTGTAGCCTGGATATCACACTCATTTCATGCAGCAGGCTGAATCGCAGCATTCATGTTGCCTGCTGAGGGCTGGAAGTGATGGCATTAGGTGATGCCATCATGGATGACCTGGCCCATTTGCCACCCGCGGCCAGGACCACAGACTGCTATCCCTTCTACAAAGACTGCCAAAAACCCACCTAGACTGCTGCCCCCACCCTTCATGGACTTTCCAGAACCTCGTGTGATGGTGTGTAGTGCTCCAAAAGAGTTCTTTTGAATATTGGATATATTCAATATTCTTTTGAATATTCAATGGCCGTTTGAATATTACATCTGGTTTTCTGTGGAAAACTGGAAGTAATGTTCAAAAGCCCATTGGAGGCCTCTCTGGGTAGGCACACCCACCAGTCCCCCCTACCCCAGTTCCTCCCTCTGTCCTATCAGGGCTGCAATCCCCCTGAATTTAGTTCATCTGCACAGGCAGGATAGGGCATACATTACTAAACATATGGAGCACCTTTTTTTCAAATTGCTGATACCAACTCTAGCTTGCATTCGGTATCGTTTTATTAATGATTGCTGCAAAATATTTGAATAAAATATCAGACTTAACAAAATTAAGGGATCAAGTCTGTCAAACAAAAAATGAACAGGGACATAAAAAGCCTGTTTACCTGAGGGAAGAGTTTGAAAGCTATCTATGTTAGTGATACAAATTTGATTTTTAAAAACAGAGCACTAAAATCCTAATAGAAAGATGCCCCAGAAAGAAAGTCAAACAACCTTCTGGGTGAAAAGTTGATTTGCTTCTTTTCATTACATTTATGTCTATGTTTCGTATGCTGATTTTTATGCCTGTGACAGTAATGTTGTGTGTTATTGCTTAGTCACTATATTTCCATTTAGTTGTTACCCTTACTTTTGAGAATTTGTTTCAGAATTGTTTCCAAGAAGACAAAACTGCACGCACACACACCCTTTCTCATTTCTGGAAAAAAGGGGGGGGAATTTAAAAAATGAAAAAAGAAGAGAAGTTTTTCAAATCCCGCTTTTACCTTATCTTTTCTGAATCTGGACAAAACGGTCCGTTAAGTACAGCACAAATAAGCATCCCAGCAGAGAGAATGATGCTGGTTCTTCCTCCAAACTCTGCCTCAGAAATGAGTCCCACAGCTCCGTGCAAAGTAATTGGTCTAATTAGGTGGAAGGAAGAGCGCCTTTAAATTCCTCAGAAATTAAGACGTGTCATCCACTTAACATCTTAACATCTGTGCCTGCTTTGCGCGCAGCTCACTGCCACACAGGTCTGAAGGACACTCGCTGCCAAAGCTGTGGGGCCACATTTTCCCCCCCACACGACCAAGAAACGGACCCTCACTTTGGTGGGATGAAGCAAGTATGGCACCTCCCCCCATCTTTATTCCTTAACTTGGTGCATGTTTGCCTGGGTGAGTACAGCAACCTCTTGGCTACTAAAGACAGTGTATAACAGTGGAATAGGTCTAAGCTTTGTCGTAATCCCTGAGAATGTGGCCTTGCAACCATCTCCTGATAATTGTGTAAATATTCCTTGCTATTTCCCCCTCCTCCTTTTACCCTCTGCCTGCTGCCCGTATACTTGCAGCTTCAAATGGGCTTTTTTTTTTTTGTCTTCTTGTTCTGTGATTAGAATGGTAACTAACTGTGTGTTTATTTTTATTTTCTCTTAACTTTGCTGTTCTCTTGCAGCAAGTAAGTAATTATTTCATTACGGCTTCTTGCTAGGCATCTGTGAAACTGAAGATGTTTAGGACATTGGTGAGATAACTTAGCCAATGCCAGGAGGTCAAAGATGTTCACCAAAACAGATTGCTTTAGTGTGCTAGTGTGTGTTTGTGAAGGTTAATTCTACAAGCAGAATACTTCGGAGAGCAGCAGGGGTCTACTTAATTCTTCTCTCTCTCTCTCTCTCTCTCTCTCTCTCTCTCTCTCTCTCTCTCTCTGTGTGTGTGTGTGTGTGTGTGTGTGTGTGTGTAAGCATAGATAGATATATAATCTATTAACTAACTCATGGCTACGCATATTGGATCCCTTTAAATTGCCCACACACTTTCTAAAAAGTAGATGAGATCTATTAGTGTAATTGGATATGTTATGAACTCAGATTATTCCCAATGGGTTTGATCTTTGTTGTGTACACAGAGGCAATGGTAGGCAATTCACAGGCAATTTATCTGGTTGGTATTTACAGGATGCTTTTCTTCTGAGTTCTGTTTTTTTTTTTTTTTTTTTGCAGTTCAGGCAAATTACGCTCCTTATTTCTTTGACAATGGAGCAAGCAGCACCAACGGAAACATGGCACTCCTCAGCCTTTCCGAAGACACAGCTGTGGGTCAGTATGACAATGTTATCTATCAATTTGAAAAATGCCGAGATTTGTTTGGAATTGTTCAAAATGAAAAGGAAGCCACTGTCATGTTGGTAGGGACTGTAGCCTGCTAATATCGTTTTTGGGCATGATTTTGATGCAGGAATTTATCAACAACATTAATTAAATGGTGCATGTGTGTATCACAACCCAGCTGCAGTTGTTCAAAACTGCTCAGAGCATAATCCTACCTTATGCCGGCCTAGTAAGGCCGACATAGCAGGACCATATCCAAAGGCCCATTCGGAGGCAGCAGCAGCAACATGCAAGACAAGGGGAGGTTTTCCCCTTGCATCCGCCTAAGCCCCAGTCATCCCTATGGGCCTGCTTGGATCTGCACTGGCAAAATAGCAGGCGCAGAGGAACGTGCACGGGAGCGGCCTGAATCAGGGCTGCCATGGCCGGGAACCGGCATTAGGATATGGCACTACGGCCGTCCTGTGTCACAACCGCATCATAACTGCCGTCTCTGCCAGCTGCGCCGCCCAGTTACGTCCCCAGAACGCCTCTGGAGGCCCTGCAACGACCGAGCGACGCCGGCGCTTGACTGGCGCATGGCCGGTGCTGCCGATGGTTGCGCCAGTGCCCGAACACTGGCACTGCCACTTGCGCTGGCTGAACGCCGTAGGGCCGACGTGGACACACTTTATGGCACGTTCGCGACAGCGTTCAGCCGGCGCAAGGGCGCAGCACCGGCACTAAGGGGGGTATAGGATTGCGCTGTCACCTACTTAACTAGTTCAAAATGGCCTGAATGATGAAAATTGTGATGCAGGTTCCAGTGGCAAAATGTTCCAGTGAATATTTGTATCTACATTGACAGTGCATTCATTGATGTGATGGATTGTCAGTCTAGCTAACCATGTAGCTCTCCGTGCATAAGAGGGATGGTGAAGCGCAGGGGCCCGGTTTGTGAAAGCCCAATCCAAAGGACATCCTCCACCAGTGGAATGTGCGTTCTGCCAGCAGAGCTGGCAGGATTCAAGCAAAAGTGCCTGGATTCTGCATGAACATTGCATGTTTCAGTGCTGCAGGCCAGTGCAGTGAGACCACCAGGGCAGGTGCCATTGGCTGCACATGTGGTCTGGTGGCCAAGCCACCACCCACTGGTGAGAGGTATGGTGGCAGTGGGCAGAACAGGAAGTGCTGTGGGAACATCACTACTGAGTAGCCTTACCCAAGTCACCCCCTTTCAGCCTCAGCTATAGTATGAAGATTTTCTGGGTTTGCCTGAAGGTTTCGAACACCCCATCCTTAGATATCCCATGTGAGCTGGGCCAGTGCCAACTTCCGAAGCACCCAAATAAACAGCAATGGCAGTCATGCAGCCCACCCATCCCGTCCAGTCATCAGGGCACCAATCCAGACAGTTGACGTAGCAACCAGGGCAGTGGTGTCATCTACTCACCAGTAGACGGTACGCTGGGCGGGACTTAGCGTGATCGACAGCCTGTCCACTCACTTCCGCTTTCTTTGCGCTCCCCGCGCGGCTTTCCCTCGCCTCGGAGGGGGCGCCTGCTCGCCCAGGCACCCGGCGCGCCCCCCCACCCATCCCCCCTGGTGAGCAGGCGCTCCCTCTGAGGCGAGGGAAAGCCGCGCAGGGAGCGCAAAGAAAGCGGCAGTGAGTGGACGGGCTGTCGATCACACTATGTCCCGCCCAGCATACCGTCTACTGGTGAGTAGATGACACCACTGAACCAGGGCATTATTTCTGGGTTACCCAGCAAGGGGGTATGCAAGATTCACAAGGGTAGTAATAATATTTACTAACAAGGTAATTAGTGTGTGAATACTCAACAGCACCATGCAAAATGCTAAGTAGTCATGCTTGACCCACGAACCCAGTCATGGACAATGCAATTTGCCTCAAGCTGTGGGGTAGTAGGGAGGAACAAACAAACTTGGCGTGTTCCTCACCCTGAGGGCACAATCCTATGTGGCACGTTTGGCCGACGCAACTGGCTTGCCCTGACCCAACGTCACTAGCGCCGATGTGAGAGCTCCGACTGGCACCCCTGCATCCTTGCTAGTGCCATTGGGCCAACGCTAGCTGGCTAGTGCAAGAGTAGTTCTGGGCATGGGGAGGGAGGGAGGGGTAGAGACGGGATGCAGCCAGTAGGGCTGTGCGGCCTCCTCGGCTCTGCGCCTGCTATTTATCAGGCGCATATCCACGGAAACCTATGAGGAGACTGGAGCCTCCCCTGGGGTAAGGGTGCGGACATGCCCTTGCCCCAGGGAGGCTCCCCAGAGCACCTAAGGTGCGCTGGATATGGTGCAGGTCAACTGGCCTCACCATTCCAGTTTAGGATTGCCCTTAAAGTCTACTGCTGCCTCCCTCCAGCCTGCCCACCCACTGCTCTCATCTGCTTCTCTACACCCTTGCCTTGTCCCTTCTTCATGTGGACCCTTTCAACCAATGGGGAAATGCACCATATGAAGAAGGAATTAGGTAGGAAAGCAGACTGCTGCCGCTGCCATTGCATATGTACCCTGAAACACTGTGCAGAAGGCTGTGATCCGCTTCCATCCCCCCCTCTCCTTCCTCGCATGGTCCCTCAAAATTGAACAAAAAACGCAAGACAGTTATTGTGCAGGACCAGCGTGTCCCACACTTTCTGATTTGTTGAAAGGGATTACACAAGAAGGAGCAACATGAGGAGATTGGAGGGCTGGATCACCCCCTTTTGAATGGCAGCATTCTAGAATGGGGGCTAGCAACAGGGGGAAATGTATGGTTGCCCTAGATTAAGATCATCTGCTAACCCAGGGTAAGAGAAGAAGAACTGGCAGAGGGCTGAAGAAGAAATCTTGCACAGCTTCTCCCTGCCCTGCAAGGGTGAAAAGTAAAATGCCCCGTTTGTGATTTTTCTCTATTCATGCCTGCACCATTGGGCTCAATCACCGTTGAGTTAATCTGTTTCTCACATTTTTTCTTTGCACTTTTCCTCTGTCTCACTCCTGTTTCTTCTGCACTTCTCATCTTGCACCACAGCTGCTGAAAAGTACCACCTCTCCTCTCTCCTCTTTGAGCCAACCGTGTACAAAGTTAAGAGACAACAGCTGCTCCAGTGGCATTCACAGAGGGAGGGGAAATGCTATGTTTTGCAGGAGCCTGAGCTCCTGTGTAACCCAGCCCCTTCCCCTTGCCTCCAGAGCCATTTGCGGCTTGGAGAGCTGGCTCTGAGGCTTTGCTCTGGAGCCTCTGAACCAGCTCTGGAAGCGAGGAGGAGGAGCTGGGTTACACAGGAGCTCAGGCTCCTGCAAAACTTAGCGTTTTGCCCCTCTCTAGGAATGCCACTGTCCTGCTCGGAGCCAGGAACTGGGTGGTTTTCAGCCCTTCCTGAGTGTCTATACAGTGGTGGCTTCTGCTTTCAACCCCTAATATTTCCTTGTTCACCCCCATTTTTCTATGAAGCCCTCGTGGTGGAAAAAAAGGCATTTCTTAAAACATGGGAGAAAAGATTCATCCCCTCTGACTACATGCTAGCACACCCTTTGGGAATCACTGCTTTACCTTCTCTAGCAGAGGACAGTGTATACAGTGTATTAAAAAATCAGGGATTTTTTTTTTAAGTTTCTCTAGCTTTTTCTTTTTCTCAGGCAGACAGGCTGCAAAAGATACTCTTTTATCTTTATATATATATATATAAAGTATATATATATACTTTATCTTTATATATATCTTTATATATATACTTTTATCTTTATATATATAAAGTATATATACTCCGTGTATACTTTAACTTTGTACACGGTTCATTTGTACAGATCATTTGGGGGGCATAGCTAGGCTCTGACCCTTTACCATTCTGCTCTGCACCTACACTTTACCATGGAGCTCCACCTCAACACCAGATTTCCCCACCCCACTTTGAAGATTTGGTAGCCCCATGCAGTGGGGTAGCATCAGCGATGGGATCTACAAATGATCAGGGGGAACGCTGGGCGGGACTTACGCGGGGCTTCCGCGTGATTGGCTGCCCGTCCGTAGCGTTCCGCAGCTGTCCTGGCCTCGGGGGGGCTGCCCCTGGTTAGTGCGGCCCCCCCCCGCTGCTCGCCCAGGCACCCGGCATGACCCTCACCTGTCCCCCGCGGCAAGCAGGAGCCCCCCCAAGGTTAGGGCAGCCGCGGAACGCTACGGACAGGCTGCCACTCAAGCGGAAGTCCCGCCTAAGTCCCGCCCAGCGTTCCCCCTGATCATTTGTAGATCCCGTCACTGAGTAGCATTATGATGGTGTCCCAGGCTGGCAATGTCATGTCCCTAGTATGATCCCTGATTTCTCTCCCCGCACTGTTTTTACCTTTTTGAAATGCATTTATCCCAAAGTTTGCTACTTCTGTTGACACCTGATATAACGGGTGAGGAGGCGCATTTAAGCCAGGATGAACTTTCAACCCAACTCTGCATCTACTACTAGTGGATATAGGAAAAGGTCCTTCTGTTTCCTGACAAAAACCGCAGTGTTTGCCTTTGTTTGCATTTGCTTGTGCTCGTAGAGATAAGACTTTATTTTAACTCACTTTATTTTTCAGCGAGAGGAGGCAGAAATGCCAAGGATAGATTTTTAATTGGTGTTAAAGCTGTGCTGGGAAGTGTTCCCAGGGTGTTAATGATATGTAGAGTTACTGCTGAGAAGGGTGTAAAAATTATCAGCCAGACACCAAACCTGATCAGGAAGAGAAGCCATAAAGTCCTCCAGTTTTAATGCTCTATTAGCATTCTGCATTCATACAACCACTGAAGCAGCAACTGATATTTAAGATTCCAGCTCAGTGGTCAATAAGAGCACAGTCCTAAACCGGAGTTAGGCCGGCACAGTTAGGCCAGCAAAGTTTAGCCAGCACAAAGGACACCATAAAGTATGCTTGGACCACTTTCAGAGTCGGGGGGATGGCACACGTTTGTGGGCTGACCTCTCTGACTCCAAGAGTGGTCCAAACACACTTTATGGTGTCCTTTGTGCTGGCCAAATTTTGCTGGCCTAGCTGTGCTGGCCTACCTCCAGGTTAGGATTGTGATCTAAACTGGAAGGATCAATGGATTTCTCTGTTGCATGTTGGGATGTCCTTGCTTTCTTTCAAAATTGCACAAGCCCCAATATTTCACATCAGGGCTGGCCCATCCATGAGGCCAGTTGAAGTGGCTGCCTTGGAAGGCATCCATCTCTCTGCCTACTTGCCTCCACTGCTTCTGCTTCTGCCTCTGTTCCCTAGATTGGGAAAGGAAGAGGGAGCAGGGAGGAGAAGGAAATGTGGAGAGGAACAGATTACTGAGCTAGAACATTGGAGAATGAGAGGAGCAGGGGCTGGCACATCACTGGGCAAGGGGGGGCAGCGTTTGGCATTCTGTTTCAGGCATCAGGAGGTCTTGAGCTGGCCCCATTTCCCATTGTTCTCAACAGCTAGACCTTTCTCAGCATGGCTCTTTGCCTCCTTTTGTGAACCAGTAGCAAAATATTGCCATTGGCCTGCACGATTGGCTAGAATTTGCAAATAAGCTGCCAGATTTGACTGTACTTTTATAACTTCCTAAAAGGAAAATTTAATCAGTCAGTCAGTCAACAGGTACTTATATACCGCTTTTCAACACGAAGTTCACAAAGCAGTTTACAGGCAAATAGTAATAATAGTAAAATTAAATGGATCCCTGTCCCAAAGGGCTCACAATCTAAAAAAAATGCAGACCACCAGCAACAGCCACTAGAAAAGACACTGTGCTGGGGTGAAGAGGGACAATTACTCTCCCCCTGCTAAATATAAGAGGAACATCACTTGAAAAAGTGCCTCTTGCCCAGTTAGCAGGGGTAATTTAACTATTTAATTCATTAATTCCTCATTCATAACAGAATATTTTATGTTCTGCAGAAGTATAATTGTTTCTCCTTTCCAAGAACCGGTACTATAACTTAGGGAGTTCTGTTGGCATGTCTACATGTCAAACAAGCCAGTTTCAGAGTCATGGCATGTCCCACAAAGAATCCTGGGAATTGTAGTTTGGTATAGATGCTGAGATTGTTCTGTTCAAGATCCCTAGCTCCATTCCTAGAAAAACAGTTCTGTCACTTCATGGGGATGAGAATGACTATGGGCCAAACTACATGCTAAATTGGTGCCAATGGGAGATTTTTTCCCCTTGGCAAATAAGATGAATGTGGGACATCTGGATTAGGACCACAGTAGGCGAAGGTGAGGTAATGTTAAAGCCCTAACCCATCCACCCCCAATGCAGAAAAATTAAAGCATGTCAATTATGCATATTACATCATTTGTAGTTTTGGCCCTATTCAAACAATGGTTGACTCTGGTGGAGATATATGCCCTATAATAACCCCCCTGTCCCCTTGTGGTGTATTGTTTCTGATATATCTGGGCCATATATCAATCTCATTGATAGGATAGAGCTCTGGATGGACTTACTGCTGGGGAGGTGTAAGAGATCCTGTTTTGCTTTTTCTGTTTTAGCATTCAGGGTGCAATCCTAGCCTGGAGTTAGGCCGGCACAGTTAGGCCAGCAAAGTTTGGCTGGCACAAAGCACACCTTAAAGTATGTTCTTGGACCGCTCTCGGAGTCCAAGACTCACAGACGTGCACCATTCTCCCTGACTTTGCTGGCCTAACTGTGTCGGCCTAACTCCAGGTTAGGATTGTGCCCTCAGTGAATGCATGTCTAAAACAATAAAAGGGTGTCTGATGTTTCCAGGGAAGGATTCTTTAAAAAAATGCTGTTCATGTTTCTTCTATCAGGACTTATTGGTAACATGTCCTCAACTGGTTATCAACACCAGCATTAGGCAAACTAGTCCCAGTAGCTGGCTTCCAGAAAGCTCTGTTTTGGGGATGGATAGTGATGCTTGGCTATCAATTGAACGAAAGGCTTGTTTTACAAGACAAAATTCTCTCCAAGGGTTCTCAACTGACTTAACAATCGCAAAGCAACAATAGCATCGAGGCGGTGCACCTTATGTTTGGTCATAGAGAGTAGCAAGTGTCTACCTTTCTCTTTGCAGGCACACATGTATACACATTAAATGGAACAGACCCAGAAGGAGATCCTGTAACCTATGGCATGACCTTTGAAGCTGGATCAAGAAGTTACTTTGCTATTGATGAAAACTATGGCAATGTGACCCTGATTGAGGAGCTTGACCGAGAGGTACAGTGCAAAGAAGAAGAGCACATTTTTATCACAGGGATACATTGAAAATTGCTTCCATGGGGCGTCTGTTAGTGGACTAATTTTTACTAAGGTGGTAAACCCATGTTTGGGCTTTTTCAGACTGCACATGGGGATTCATATGATTGAATTCTCCTCCATACATATCATTCCATCCACATCAAAAACTATGGAGAAGACTAGACTTGGACTCCACTCCCTGACAGGGTCATTCCTTTATGCAGGGTGAACTATGGCCTAACCATCAATAATAGTGATGCTTTACCAGTGGTGTCACTAGGGTTTGTGTCGCTCATTGTGGGGGGAGGAATGGAGATGGGGCAGGTGGAATAGGGGCAGGGGATGGGGGTGGCAATGAGTATCTTGTTGTCTCGTGTGCTCCCTGAGCCATCTGGTGGGCCACTGTGAGATACAGGAAGCTGGACTAGATGGGCCCTTGGGCTGATCCAGCAAGGCTTTTTTAATGTTCTTATGCAGGTTAGGATACAGTATGTGCTGCCACCACTGATTCTGCTCCCTCTCGGGCCTGATACTGCTCCGTTCCACCCTCTCTTGCCCAGAAAACCCCCTCTTCACCACTGGAACACCCTCCTGCCATTCTGCCAGCCTCTCCCACTCCCAGCACTACACAGACCTTTGCCGGCCAGCGCAGGGACTGGAGCAAGTCGGCACATGTCGCTGTGCCGACGTAGGCCACTTTAGGATTGGGCTGCCCAGTATATTAAACATAAAACAAGCAAAAGTTTTCAGAAATGTTTTACATGTATAATCAATATGGGTCTTAGCTTCCAGTACCCCTGCTACAAGTAATTCTTTTATTAATTTTTAGAGAGAAGATGAGATTGAAGTTGTGGTCAGCATTTCAGATGGCTTAAGTACAGTAAGTCTTTTAATAAAAAAGCAACTTGCTTTTCACAATGCTAGTTACCAACCCAACTTCTAGCGTACTTATTTGCAAGTGATCAATTGTACCATATGATGAATTGCTCCCAGATTCTTTATTGTACCTCAGTGGAACTTCTGTGTAGACGTATATAAGATTGTGCTGTAAATGCTTTCTCAGATCCATGGAAATGGGTCTCTCAGCAATGAAGAACCATCTACCTAAATGGAGCAATTATGTTCAAATGTCCTCTGAATATCAAATATAGTACTGGGAACAAACAAATAAGGAGGGCTTTTATAATCATATCTTACATGTGTACTTATCCAGTGGCCTCTTGTCAACTGCTGTTGAAAACAATATATTGTACTAGATGGACCTTTGGCCGTGATCCAGTAGAGATCTTTTGATGATCTCATATGAACAGAAACCATTCAAGGAGCATAGCCATCAGGTTTCAACAGGGCCATCATATGAAGTGACACCTTCTAAACATTATTTGAAAATGACTAGAGTTTGGGATATAATATATGCCATTTTAATACCTCTCATTTAATATATCTCATTTCCTCAAATGAGAGTGTGTCGTATTTATGGGTTTTTCTGATCTATTTATGACCAGATTTCATAGATTGATTTTGAATTTTGTGAATCGTGTCTTTAAGGACCCAAAGGCACTTTCTGAAGAGTGATGGAGATTATTGCTTTAGTAGCTTGATTCTCTGTAGTATATCCTATTTTTATGCTTCTAAAAATTAAATTATTACCATTAGGCCAGTAGGACTCAAGCACAGTTGCCACAGAATCACCCCTAAGTTTCAATTCATTGTGCCTATCTAACATTTGATCATGTTCAACTCCAGGTGGCTGAGAAGGTCAGGATCCTCGTAACAGATGCCAATGATGAGAGCCCAGAATTTATCAACACACCCTATATAGTTCCAGTGCAGGAGGTTGGTGAAGCATTTTAGCCTTTGGGTTCATTGTGAAAGGGGAGTGCTCCACGCAGCTGCTCAGCATGGCTGTCAGACCAGCACAGCTTTTGTGGTCGGCACAGCTGGTTGTTTCTGTGATGAATTTTGAGGGCACAATCCTAACCTGGAGTTAGGGCGGCACAGCAAAGTTTGGTTGGCACAAGGGACACTGCAAAGTATGTTTGAACCGCTCTCTGAATCAGACAGGCCAGCACACAGATATGTGCCATCCTCTCTGACTCCAAGAGTGGTCCAAACATATTTTACGGTGTCCCTTGTGCCAGCCAAACGTTTTTGGCCTAACTGTGTCAACCTAACTCCAGCTTAGGATTGTGTCTTGAGTAGTGTTGTCATGCACAATGATGGGCCACAACAGAGTTCCCAAACAACCTCACCACTGGAATCTGACAAAAATAGGCCTCCATTCCTGGACTCAGGATTGGGTTATTATAAGTGTGATTCTGATGTTCTGCTCCCACATGATTATGTGAGAGTAGCAACCGGCCACTGAGTGGACATGGAAGAGCTCTTCTTTGCATGGGGCTAGTGAGCATTAGAACCCACCCCACAGAGGGGGTCACTGTGAGCCTCCCTCCCATCTTCAGAATATGCATGGCATGCATGTATGCCTACAAATACAGTGCTGTCTTGGGGCTCAATCCTCTCTAACCTTCCAGGGTTGATGCAGCTGTGCCAATGGTATGTGCGCTGTACCCTGTGGCGGGGGGGGGGAGTCACGTAGGCCTCCTCAATGAAAGGGAATGTGTGTTCTCTCATCTTGCAGCTGCACTGGCCCTGAAATGCTGGCTAGGATTAGTCACTGGTGTTGCCTCCCAAATCCCACCCCAAGCTTCAGGCACGCTAATTGCATTTCTTGAAGCACAGCATATGTATATCCCTTTATGTCATCGTGCTTAAATCTTATTTTCAAAAACATGAACATATTTATTAAAAGCTGCAAAACTTCTCTAGGAATTTGTAGCAGGAGACTAGTGTTTTGGTGATGTCACTGGTGCTCACCAATCAATCAACTGACCACTACCAGCTTTTGCTGCTAACTTACAGAAACAGTTTTTTTTTTTTTCCAAATCTCAACCCGGGGATGAAAAAGCATGGTTGTATTGATTGCAGCGAGAGTGCTCCCAAATCGACTCCACTGCTCTCTAAGTGCCATGTCAGTCAAATGTTATATTCGTCTTCATTCTTATTTTTCCTGGGATGCCTCCCAAGCCCCAGATGGCCCTGTTCAGTGCTTCACAAGGAGTACAAGCAGCTGTCATCTCGGCATACTCTTAGTAGTCTTTTTCCTCTTTTATAAACATCCTTTTCTTTTCCTGTCTCATTATAATCTCAAATTGTTTCCCCATCTTTTTCCTTTTTGTTGACTATATGACCTTCCCGTTTTAGGGTCCCCTCCCCATTTTATTTGTTCCTGATCAGCTTTCCTTTCTTACTCTTGTAACCATAGTCATTGTGAGGTTGGACAGGTGACCAGGAGCCATGGTTATGTGCAACCTACATGGGCATTTTGGTCACATGTCTCCATCAGCCATAATCTTCCACCATATCTTGTTCCATCACCCCCCTCAAATGTTCCTTCAAAAGACTTCCAATTCTCTTGTTTTGTTTCGCAGGACACTCCTTCAGGAAGCAGCATCTTCAAAATTGAAGCAGTGGACAGAGACACAGGTTCTGGGGGCAGCATTACCTACTTTCTGCAGGTAAATTTAGACTTGTGATTAAGAAACTTGGAGAGAAGACAAAGGCATGAGACAGAGGGTGGAGGCATAGGCCCTGGGAATCGTGTAGTGGTTGTCATATCACACAGGTCTATTACTGTGGAAGTATCTGGAATTAAGTTCAAGATCACTAGACTTCTTTTATGATCAAAAGCGGTGGTTCCCAAACTTTTTCAACTGGTAGCCACTCTTGACCTACTGGGCCATTGGCTGCAGCTTCCCAATAGGGCTACAAAAGTGTGGGGTTTTTTTTATGAGGCCTCTGTGACTTCCCTGGTGGGTTTCTGTGGCTCCCCAGGGGGCTATGGCTCACAGTTTGGGAACCACGGGTCTAAGGATATGAACACAGCCAGGAATAGCATGAAATAAGCACTTCCTGAAATGACACTATTCATTTCATTTCAACCAAGTAGAATTGGTTGCTGGACTTCCCCAAGTCCTGCTGATGTTTTGTATCCATGAGTCAGGCCAAAACAAAGACCAATAACTGAGTGGCAGCTAGAAGTGCACGCTTGTTTGGCAACAAATGGAAAATTGCATCAAATCTGGTCCATTCAGTCCCATTTTCGTGAAACGAATGCTAGAGCTTGAATGAGCTGGCGTGTGGGCTATGTGAATCACATTCATCATGACAAAGGTGGAGAGGGAAGCTTACCTTCCCAGAGCAATTGGCTTTTCTTTGCTTTTGAAGGTATAAAATGGACATCAGAGCTCCTCATGGTGGCTGCCTCCTGGCCAAGGGTAACCAAAGCCCCAAGTGCACCAGGGGCAGCTGTTCTGCCAGAAACTCCCTGCTGGGCCTCCCCGAGGGCCCTAGTGCCCACACTAGGCTGATTAGTTTCCCCTTTAAGCAGCCTCAGAGATAGGCAAGGGGGAGAGGGTTCCTTCACCCACTGGTCTTCCCGTCTTCCAGCAGTCTTGCTTGGATTCACTGGCTGGCCAGCCTCCTCCAGACTGCCCTCATCACTGGCTTGCCTGGGGCTATACAGAGCCTCCTCCAGACTTTGAGTCCACCCAGGTACCACAAAACCCCACCACCAAACAAAGGCAGTCAGCTTACCTGCTCAGCCACACTGGCTCTCCTGCCTCCTCCAGTCAGTGGTTCCAGGGGCATGGCAGCTACATAATAACTCCCACAACAACCTTACCTTCCTTTGTTCAGTCCTTCACTGATTGTCCATCCAGCACCTACCCGGTGCTAATCACCCTTCCCTTATCCAGTCTTTTAACAATCCGTCCATCCTGCACCTACCCGGTGCTACCTTACTGCAGCTCCTGCCTCCAACTTTATACTGAGGGAGGCCAATCAGTGTCTGTTGCTGGGCAGGCTCTAGCTCATCAGTCACACCCTTTTCCACCTGTGCTAATCTCCCTTTATAGCCAGGGCCCTCATCAGCCTGCAGCTATGCTCCTGCTACAGGCAAAGACCTGGGGTTTAACCCTGTAATCCCTGGCTGAAATGGACAAGAGGCCACTGCTGATACCATTCCATAATTCCTGGGGGTATCTTCCACCTTTTCCAATACAACAGCCCAAAGCCCAAGAGCTTCATGTGCCTCTGTCACCTCACCACCCCCTACTTCTCAATCACTGTCCAGAACCTGGAGAGTGATCAGGAAGTGTTAGGGTAACTCATCTTGAGGTTGGGCAGGTGACCAGGGAAGATGGGTAGGTGCAATGTATGCACATAGGCATCTCGTCCCATTTTGCCACCTCCAATCCATCATGGGAAGCAGCTGCATCGTGCTGGCTCATGGGTAAATCTGCTCATAGCCTTTTCCATGTTGTTTCCCAAAATGCCCTGGACTGATGCAATGTCTGGGGCATTATGGGAAAAAATGATAGCAGCTACTGGAGGGTGTGTCAATTCTCCTTTACATTTAAAGACATTTAAAGAAAAAAAAAGTTCACCACTCTGCCCTACTACCAGGCAAGCCCCTCTATGAAAATGAATGGGGAAATGAAAATGGGGGCATGGCTGATTGTTCAATTCACATTGAACAAATCAATGAGCTAATTAAAGTAAAAAAAAGGTACACTAGTTGTGTCCCTACCCACAAAAGAAAATTATTGTGCACACCTAATGTCAGCAGTTCAAATTCTTTTAATGGATTTTTTTCTTATGAAGATAAAATGTCTGTGGAAAGATGTTAGCTGCCTGAACTAATAGAGCTTGCGGTATAAAAATCTCACAGTTGACTAAGGTTGATTTCCACCAAGCCAGAAGAAAAAGAATCTATGTAAAGCCATTCATTTCGGGGTTTCCTTATAAGCAGGAGAGCTTGCTAATCAAGGAGCTGCTTTTGAAAGCACAAATATTTAAGTCGGATTACATCTAATCTGCTTAACAGGAGAAAAACACTGAAAGGCCCTAAGCCAGGCATTGTGAACAGTCAAGGGAGACAGAAAGGCAAACACCTTTCATTAAAGAGACTTTCGCTCTTTTTTTTGCCTGTTTCAAACCTTCTCTGAGCTGATTCAGACATTCAAGCCAAATGATAAGTGGCTTCTTATGCTTGTACCATCTTAGAATGAGCATAGATTGGCAGCCCAGTCCTAGTCCCCACCAGCCCATAGCATGTAGCCTCTAGCCAGCCAGCAAGAGGTAGGTAAAAATATTTTTCTTACCTCCTGGTAAGTTGCCTGGTCACCAATGGGTCTCTTCATATTCACCCCAACTCTTTTGTTGGTATAGGTCTGAGGATGGGTCTGTGCCTGGCAAGGGGGATAGGATCTGGCGCATGTGAGATCCTCCCCCTCCCATCTTCAAACCACTTCCCTGATTCAGCCTACTCCTCACCCTGATGGCCCACAAACAACGCCCTCCACAATCTTACCTGGATCAGTGGAGCATCCGAGCTGTTCTGGAGTATGCACAGAGCCTCTGACTGTTTCCACCAGCAGCTTCATTGCATGCAGTGGTCATGCTATGTTTATGCCATTGCCGAGTCACTTATAGTAGCAGATCATGAGAGCCATGGTCACAAATGGCCTACTAAAGGATTGGACCATGTATGTCTGAAAATGTCTCCATGTCAAAAATTCCTTATATGTGGCAAGCTCATTCCAGTGCACCTAGGGCTATGTGCTGTGGTATTTTAATTTTGCTTATATTTCTTTTGAGAGAGAGAGGCTGCTGTTTTATTGCAGCTGTACTTCAATTTGTTGTAATAATTGAGTTTTTACTGTTTGTTGTATTTTATTATTGAAAGCCTCTTTGGGCATTCTTTTTTGATGGAAAGCAGGACATAAATGTGCAACAGCCCAATCCTAACTAACTGTTGCACTAATGGCATAGAGATGCCTGAGCAGCATAAGTCAAATCCTATGCTGGCAGCTCTGCCATATCCCATGGGAAAGCATATGGGCCACCAGCGCATGCCAGACAGGGAAGGAGCAAAAGAAGTAAGGCACAGGTGAAGAAAAGGCACCACTGGCATAGTGACCAAGCTGCGCATGCACACAGTAACTGAGCTGCAAGTGCGCAGAGAGCCAAGTGTAATCAACACACACTGTATGATGATTCCCATACATGCTTACCCAGAAGTAAACCCCCTTGTGTTTAGTGGAGCTCACCCTCAAGAAGGTATGTCGAGGGCCAGAGCCACAGGCTGCAATCCCAGTACAGGCCATTCCTGGGTGCAAGCTCTATTGAACTTGGTAGGACATCCAGATGAGTGAACATGCCTAGGATGGCACCAATGGAATTCCTATAGGAATTCCATTGGAATTCTATAGAAATATAGGAATAAAATGCTAAATGTTATAGGAGCCTGAGCTGCTGTGTAATACGGTCCCTCCCTCTCGTCTCCCCCTTGTCTTCAAAGCCATTTGCAGCTCGGAGAAGTGGCTCAGAGGTTTTTCTCTCTGAGCCACAAATGGCTCTGGAGGTGATGGGGAGGGACCAAATTACACAGAAGCTCAGGCTCCTGCAACACTTAGTGTTTTGCCCCCCGGTAGGAATGCCACTGGATGGCACCAACAAAGCCACATGTAGCCAGGCTAACAACACAGGCTGCCATCCCAGACATAGTTACCTGGGAGTGTGTCCCATTGAACATAATGGGAATTACATCTGAGTAGACCTGCATAGAAGTGTGCTGACAGTACTGCTCCAGATCTGTGGGTTCACAGGGGTATGCCAGCAGTGGTGCTTTCAGGGAGTTGTGAGAATGGCTGCCAGGGCCCTCACCTGTGCAGAGGACCCCTGTGCATCTGCTGACACTGCTCTTTTGTAGCCAGGGATTCACAGTGAGTGTTTTGAGGTCCCCCCACCCAAATGCTGGTGTAGCGATTTTCAACAGAAAGGGAATATCTGCCCTGCAGAGTGGAGATAGGATTTGGTGCTCCTTTGCCTGTTGTGTTCTGCCCACATCATGCCCACCCAAGGAGCTTCCACAGTGCCAATGGAATTAAGCTGGTGGCCAGTTAGCATCAGGTTTGCATTTGCATCAGCACGGAGTTTCTGGCCCATTGTGCCAGCTCTAGGTTTACGTTCATCAGAGAAAGCTGTCTTCTGCTGGCAGAGTTCTTACTGTACTGGTGGATCGTGCTTTTTGCTAGTCTTTCCAGGGATGTGATTGGGCTGCAAAATATAAAAATAAACCTGAAAAGATTTCTTGCCAGCCTTCTCTCTGGCAATGCTCTCCAGAATGACTGAGAGATCAAGTACCATAAAAAGATGGTACAATTTGCTTTCACCTCTTGAATGTTTGAACTGGCTATCCCAGTGGTTCTCAAACATTTTTGCACTGGGACTCACTTTTTAGAATGACAATCTGACCAGGACCCACCAGAAGTGATGTCATGGCCGGCAATGCCATCATTGTGACACCAGAGCCTGCTTCTTTCCTGAGAATGTGGCAATAAGTTGGGTTATTTCTCAGCCATTTTCCAATAGCAAAGTAATCAGAAAGAAAATAAGCCTATTTACAACCTTGACACAAGTAAAACAACTGCACAGCCCTCCCCCCTTCCAGCATCCCATCCATCCATCCATCCATCCATCCATCCATCCATCCATCCATCCAAGAGTATTTATATACCACTTTTCAACAAGAAAAGCGGTTTACAGGCAAATAATAAAGTTAAATGGCTCCCTGTCCCAAAAGGGCTCACAATCTAAAAAAAATGTAGAAGACCACCAGCAACAGCCACCATAAAAGACACTGTGCTGGGGTGGACAATTCCTTTCTCCCTGCTAGATAGAAGAGGAACACCACTTGGAAAAGTACCTCTTGCCCAGTTAGCAGGGGTACTTGTGTAGTAGATAGGGGTAGTCCCATCTTCCCATATTTTCAATATGATTGCCCTAGATGCTTCGCGACCCACCTGCAATTGGCTTGTGACACACCTAATGGGTCCTGATCCACAGTTTGAGAAACCCTGGGCTATCCCATCAGATTTCTACAGAACCCCCTTCCTTCCCCATAGAGATGCCTGGACATTCAAAAAAAAACCAAAACCCAAAGCTTTCACGTATTTGGGGGTTTGCCATTCCAATATCGTTCATTTGCCTTTGTAGCCTGTGCTTCCCACTGTTTGGGTTGTGAGTCTTCCACCCTGACACCATCTGCAGTGCAGATAAAGAGGAGCACTATCTGTGGAGCATGGGAACCTTCTTCAAGGAATCACACAAGTGGAATATTCCCCCACCCCCTCCCAAAAGAAAACCTCTCTCCAGTGCAGATGTGCTTCTTACATTTTGGCTGACTAATTGAAAAGCCATCTGTCTTCGGCAAAATCACATTTGTAACTGTGCAGGGTATTAATTCTTTTCATCTGTAGCCAGTAGGTCTTTGATTGCTAGGCTGTCTGGTTTTCCCCCCAAAGCAAAGTAATATCTAGTTGGTTTCTTTCAGCAGGTGGAATATGAACCAAATATCATTTCTAACCTATTTCTTAAAGTCATAAGTTATTTCACCTTATTTGTCCGTATTTTTCTTTTCCAGAATATCCATACAAATAAGTTTACTATAGATCGTCACAGTGGCGTCCTTCGCATCAAAACAGGGATCACTCTTGACTACGAAAAGTCAAGAACTTATTTTATTACTGTGGTGGCAAAGGTATAATATATTCTTCCAATTATACTTTCCCAACTAACGGTGCCCTTGTGCAAGGACAAAATTCTTTTTACACAGATGAGAGAAATGGTGTAAGATCTAACAGGCCCAGAATAGCTTCTGACATCTCATCTTTTCTCATTCCTGGATCTCCAGCTCTTCTCTTAGTCTATCAAAGCAATTCTCGAGAAGCCTCGCTGTGATTTCTCCTGGGGTTTACAGCAAAGGACTTGGCCTACACTTCCTTTCGTATTTTTGTCAAGAAGTGCTGGAGGAACAGGTTAAGGCCACCAAATTTAGCTTTCTTATAGTAATTTTCTGTGAAATGTGTAAGTACCAGTGTACAAAAGAGGTGGTCATAGTGGGTGTGTACTCATGCAGGGAGGTCAAACTTCTGAACCTATTCAGCATATACCTACCATTCTTATTTCCCACCTTCTAGCCGCTGGTGTCTACAATCTGCTAGGGCCAATGATTTCTCAGTGCACAATCCTAACCTGGAGTTAGGCCAGCACAGTAAGGCCAGCAAAGTTGGCTGGTACCAAGGCCATCATAAACTGCATTTGGACCACTCTCAGAGCACAATCCTAAACTGGAGTTAGGCCAGCATAAACTAAGCCAGCAGAGTTTGGCCAGCACCCATGCCATCCTAAAGCATTTTTAGACTACTCTTGGGGTCAGGGAGGATGGCTCATGTCTGTGTGCTGGTATCTCCAAGAGTGGTTCAAACATACTTTATGATGGCCCTTGTGCTGGCCAAACTTTGCTGGCTTGGTTTATGCTGGCCTAACTCATTTTAGGATTGTGCCCTCAGAGACAGGGAGGATGGCACACATCTGTGTGCAGACCTCTCTGACTCCAAGAGTGGTACAAACATACTTTACTGTGTCCCTTGTGCCAGCCAAACTTTGCTGATCTAATTGTGCTGGCCTAACTCCAGGTTAGGATTGCACTCTCAGTAGCATAGCTAGAGGGGGAGAAATGATAAATACTGCAGGTGCCATGTAAGAAACTCCTCTCATTCACTGTTGGAGCCATTCCGGGCAGGACCAGTAACGTGCAGGTGCTCTGCAAACCAAACCGTGTCTCCTGCACATTGCTGTCGATGCCAGGAATGGCT